>VSMD01023527.1:0-79453 GCA_008750895.1 Mirza zaza | reverse complement strand
TGCCGCGGGCGGCCCAGCTTGGCGGCGGACGGAGGCTGCTCCAGCGGGGCCAGCCAGTCCGACCCCCTCTGCGGGCTTGGCACCCACCTGGCATCCAGGATGCCTTCGTACTCGGACAGCTGCCTCATGAAGCCCGCGTTGGGTCGCGTGATGCTGCGCTTCTGCTTCACGTAGTTATACGCCTTCTCCAGGGGCCAGCCGAATTCCTTCATGGCGTAGGCGATGACGGTGGACGCCGACCGACTGACGCCCATCTTGCAATGCACCAGGCACTTGGAATGGTTCCTCCTGCAGGCGTGGGGACGGGGACAGGGATGGCGGGGGTCCCCAAAGCCTCAACAACTTCATTCTCTCAGCTTTTACTCAACTGCCTTTTTTAAAGAAAACCCTGAAGAAGTTATCTCACTGCCTGAAACCTCCCCACGTCCTAATGTTTACATGTCTACACACCCTCTAAAGGAAATAACTCCCCTGCAAACCCAATTAGCACACAATGAGAAACCAAGAGAAGTCTGTTCCGGCCCAGCCAAGTTTTGCAAGGAGAGCTCCAAAACTTGGCCGCCTCCACCGACAAAAGCGGGAACCTTCCCACGTGGCTGGGACGGGCTGAGGGAGACCAGAAAAACCCTTTCCTGGGACCAGAAAAACCCTTTCCTGGGAAGCAGTCGGGCAGCTACAGGGATTTCTGCAAACGCCACTCAGCTGCTACAGCAGATGGAGACGGTGAATGAGTTACTGTAGAAAAATGGGGTCAGCGGAGTGAAACTGGCAAGGCCCTGGGGGGAGCAAGACACTCTTCAGACGGGAGTGCCAGGGAGCAGGAGCAGGGGGTGGGACAGCCAGAGAGGGACAAGCCAGGGGAGGAAGATGAGGCTGATCTGTTATTTGCAAGGAGGCGGGACTGGCCCCGGCATGGCTGAGATCCAGACCCGGCAGGACAGTGTGTGTCTAGGTACTGCTTGCTCAAGAGCGCGAGGGAGAGCCAGGCTGGGAAGGGTGGCACCTGTGACACTTTATTTGTACAGAAGGTGGCCCCACCAGGTGGGAGCAGGCTCCAGCTTCCCATACCCCAAGCTCGCAACTCCTCTCCAAACCTCAGCGCCTTTTTTTGTTTGTTTGTTTTTGGATTGCTGTTGTGAAAGTCTCCCTCAAGAGTGTCCCGAGTCTGTCCCCTGGGAATTGGAGAGAACTAAGGTCACTTTACGAGGCTTTGACCCAGAGGAGCACAAAGCAGAAGAGGGTATTTCTCTCGACAGCCTCTCAAAGGGTTCTCTCTTTCTGTTCCTGACTCCGATAAGGCACAGCTGTTCCAGAGCAGAATAAAATGGGGACAGGAGACGGGTGAGACCAGACTGTCCCACCCCACGTGACGCTAACTTGAGGACAGAGACAGGCCGTGTTCTGTGGGGAGGAGTCCCAAAGGAGCTCTGAGCCTAAGTCCCTCCCCCGCCCTCCTTTGGCTCAGTGGCTCCCCAGGGCCTGAGCCCCTCAGAGTGTCCACTTGGTATAGGATCCTCGCCAGGAACCAGTGCCAATGACAACAGGGGCCAAACGTCACAATCATGGACAGCTGGGAGAGTCACCTCGTTAGGCTTCTACCTGGAGAGGACCGACAACTTTTCCCCTCTGGTGTTCGGGGTCCTGCGGCTAAAACCAAAGGTCCATGGGACATCCAGGCCCCTCAAGCCAGGCGACGTCTGTGTCTGGGGTCCCCAGCAGTTCCTGCCCCCCCCACCCCCCCAGCACCTGCCAGCCAGCCTGGCTTCCCCGCCCACTTACTTCGCTTTGTTTATAAAATGATACGCCTCGTTCCAGTGGGCGAGAAGATCTGTCGTCTCTTCGTCATAGACGCGGATGTTATGATATGCAAATAAGCCAGGGAAAAAATTATCGATTTCTCTAGTAACATTTAAAATGTAGTCAACCCTGCAGTGAGGGGAAAAAAAACAAAAAAACAAAACACAAACAAACCAAATTTGGAGAATCAGGATGAGGAACTATAAAAAAACAAAGTAATAAAACACTGGCAGAGAAAAAAAAAACATTATTTATGAACAAAGGGTAATACCTTCGTGGTAGAACTTTTGTTTTTCCTTAATGGTAATTTCCTTTGTGTTTTCTAAATGCCCTCTATATGATGAGAATGGATTGTATTTATACCAAAAAAGCCAGATTTCTTTATTTTAAAAAAAAAAAACCCTATGAAAAGATAACTCCCTTCAAAGCATTCTTAGAAATGAAATATATATGTATTACTTAAATAGATTTCTAAATTCCTTAAAGTGTCAAAATTCATAACTATTATGAGTATACAGAGGCTTTTTAAAAAAAAAGTCTCTATTCTGAAACAGTTAAAAAGCAGAACGTATCCATCTATCCATTATTTATATCCTTGGGAATTGCCTTAAATCCATTTTGAAACAAGGCAAGATATAAATAAGTATTTCAGAGAGTCTTCTGACCCAGGTTCTATAGTTCTACAAACTTAATACTTTTATTTCTAGAAGACCCAAATAATTTCAGGAGTTAGAAAATATCTCAAATAGGTTTCATAAGAGAATACTTATCCACGCTTTAAAAAAAAAAATACCTTTAAAAGTCACTCATTTATTCCCAGCAAGATTGAAAACACACAGAGCATCACCCTACATGTTAAGAATCCTTTCTGCTGGAGGAATACATCTTAACCAGTAGTTCTAAGGATATATTTTAAGATTTGTTTAGTCTTGATTTTTTTTTTTTTTTTGAGACAGAGTCTCACTCTGTTGCCTGGGCTAGAGTGCCGTGGCGTCAGCCTAGCTCACAGCAACCTCAAACTCCTGGGCTCAAGCAATCCTGCTGCCTCAGCCTCCCAAGTAGCTGGGACTACAGGCATGTGCCACCATGCCCGGCTAATTTTTTCTATATATATTAGTTGGCCAATTAATTTCTTTCTATTTATAGTAGAGATGGGGTCTCGCTCTTGCTCAGGCTGGTCTCGAACTCCTGAGCTCAAATGATCCGCCCACCTCGGCCTCCCAGAGAGCTAGGATTACAGGCTTGAGCCACCGCGCCCAGCCTAGTCTTGATTTTTAAATGTGGTAATTCAAGAATGCCATCTTGTCAGACCCACAGAATGGCGATTTTGTGGCTATGGTGCTTAAAAAAAAAAAAAAAGTAAAGTCCAGACATCTGTTCTTGAAGGTCTAGAGTCAAACATCTCTCATTCCCGCTGCTAAGCGTTTCTCGAACTAAGATAGGAATATGCTTCTGGCCAACACAGAGTACTTAGCTGCAAACCCACCAGGCCCAAAAGTACAACCTCGGAAAGAGGCAGGCGCGGTCCGGGGACCAGGGTTGCTGACTGGCAAAGCCGCCAGCAGGCCTGTGTGTCCACACTGGGGACCCTGGGCGGTGGCTCAGCAGGGCGGTGAGGCGGTGGGAGGGGGCTCTGAGCCTTATCCGCAGCCAGGGGTGTCCCAGGCCACGCGGGTGTGACTGAGAAGCACCCTCCCTGACACGCACAATCGCGGGAGACCCCAGCGAAATCTAAAGCCCGTGAATTATTCAGGACGTGGCACTCTGAGGCCCATCTGTCTGGCTGTGCAAATGGGCGTCCCTGCAGCCACTTCGGAGACCAGGGTGCAGAGGCAGCGACGAGCAAGCTGCCCCAGGTCTCACCCTCGGTGGCAGCGTGGAAGGGACTCTAAGCTGCCTGGAAGGACAGGGAAGGACAAGGGGAGGAGACTCACCCTGAGCCCTGCAGTTCCTCCAGATTGGATGCATTCCATTCAGAGCCCTGGGAGACAGATCACACAAACCCCCATGAGTGTCACACGCCGGCCTCCTCTGAGCAGCTGCTCAGGGGCTGCGGTTTGTCCCAGCCCTGGGGGGAAGGCCTGATTTCACGGACCCTTGGCCTCAGAGAACAGCGAGAACCCGGGGGCTGATATTCAAGAAGGTCCCCAAGTTCTCGGAGTGTCACCAACGAGTGCACGGCGCCCCGTGGCCTCCCGGGAAGAATGAGTCCAGGAAAACCTGCTTCTCCGTCTCCCCGCTTCCTCTCCTAGGACTGCAGAGCCGTCCCACGGTCCGAGGCAATGACCTGCGACCTCCCACCGGGGAAGGGCACGTCCACACACTACTAATTGAAGAAGGAGGAATCGTTCTACCTTTTCTGGGAAGTACTTTGGCAGTACTGGAAAAGTCCCCACCCTCTGACTTCACTTACAAAAGGTTATCCCAAGGAAATAATAATTCACACAGACATTGAGGTACGAGGATATTTAAGGCTATTTATAAAACGGTGGAAAGAACCCAAAAGTCAAATGGGAAGAAATGAGTAAAATGAATGATGATGGAGCCTCATGAAGGAGCCATGAAAACAAATCGTGTTTTTGGAGAATATTTAATGACACAGGAAAATGCCACATAAGGCAAGAATGTTTAAAAGAAAACAGGATACAAAACTATATAAACAAAATTATGTATGATCCTTTCTTTTTCTTTGTATCTACCTATCTATGAGTGAATGAAAGTCTCGCTCTGTCACCCGGGCTAGAGTGCAGTGGCGTCATCATAACTCACAGCAACCTCAAACTCCTGCGCTCAAGTGATCCTCCTGCCTTAGCCTCCCGAGTAGCTGGGACTATAGGCAAATGCCACCACACCATGCTAATTTTTTCTATTTTTGGTAGAGACATGGTCTCACTCTTGCTTAGGCCGGTCTTGAACTCCTGACCTCAAGCGATCCTCCTACTTAGCCTCCCAGAGTGGTAGGATTACAGGTCTGAGCCACCACGCCCAGCCTCTTTTTGTTTCTTTTTAAAGAAGCTATATATGCATTTAAAAAAACAACCACCAAAAAACAAGATAGGAAAATAAATACCCCAAAATGTTTTTTTTAATTCTTAAAATTTTTACATTTTAACTTTTTTTTCTCTTTTTTTAGCAACACGCAAGTTGTGATGAACAGCAACCCCAAAATGCTAACAGTGACTACCTCTGGATTTGTGAGATCGAAAATGCTTTTTTCTTCTTCTTTAGATTTATTTCTATTTCCGGACTATCTATGATGTTTTAATTTAATACTTAAAAAAAATAAATGGTATCACACTAACAAACAATTCCTAAGCATTCAAAGAACATGGAAGGGGGAGAAAAAAAAAAAGAAAAAAGAATCACTTCGCTCTTAGGAAGTGCAAAGGACGCGGTCACAAAGAGCAAAAGAATTCGCCTTGTCTCCCTACAAACTTCCTCTTTCAAGTTCCCAAGAGGGCAGACCCCCCAGGACCTGCGGCTGCCGGCCCCAGTGAAGCCAGCAACGGGCAGTGCTAGCTGACAGACATAAAAATTCCTTTAGTATCTCTCATGGAAAAAGTGACATAGAGCACCAAACCACCCTGAAAACAATAAGGAAAGCTCCGCTAAGGCTGTGAGCGTCCCCTGGCCGTGACCGCCACCTAGTGGAGAAAGACGGGACGAAGGCGCCTCATGTTGTCACCAGGGAAATCGATTGGCTTCCCAGATACCTCTCAAGACAGAGCCTTCAACCCCACACATGTATATATACATTTTAATGTATATATACATTAAATCTATACATGCAAATACATACAAATACATTTGTATTTAGATCTATACATGCAAATACATTTAAATCTCTCTCTCTATATATATCCATATAGATATCATGACATATATTAATGCATTTGGAGAACTCTAATGACTCCCCACAGGCAGAGAACAACGTCATTCATGTCTCTAGCAGCAAATATATTTCATCAGCATTCCCAGGAAGCACTTTCTCCTCTAACACTGGGTACCATTTATTAGCACCTACAGAAACCATGCTGGAGGCTTTAAATATGTCTTTTCTTGCTTGCTTTTCTTTTGATACAGTGTCTCACTCTGCCACCAGGGCTACAGTGCTGTGGCGTCAGCCTAGCTCACAGCTACCTCAAACTCCTGGGCTCAAGCGATCCTCCTGTCTCAGCCTCCCGAGTAGCTGGGACTACAGGTACGCGCCACCATGTCTGGCTAACTTTTTCTATATATTTTTATTTGACCTAATTTCTTTCTATATATAGTAGAGACGGGCCCTCGCTCTTGCTCAGGCTGGTTTCGAACTCCTGACCTCGAGCAATCCGCCTGCCTCGGCCTGCTAGAGTGCTAGGATTACAGGCGTGAGCCACTGTGCTCACTCTTCCTTTCTTTCTTCCTCTCTTCCTTTCTCACTTCCTCTCTTCCTTTCTTCCTTTCCTTCCTCTCTTTCCCCCCTCCCCTCTCCCTCTCTCTCTTTCTTTTTTCCTGCTATTTTCCCAGGGTATCCTCAAACCCCTGGGTTTAAGGGATCCTCCAGAGTATATGGGACTACAGGCTTGTGCCTCTGTGCCCAGCTTGTATTTTATTTAATCCTCATCATCATCCCATGAGGTATAAGATGAAGAAAAAAAAAAAAAAAGCAGCAAAGTGACTTTCTGCAAAGTCACACTCAGCCTCCCAGGCTGAGGAGGGGGAACGCGGGCCCTGGTGGGTTGATTTTCATCACACCATGTGGCCGCTCTAATTTTAGTAACGTGCCTTTCTCTATAGTCTCTCTGCCTTTGAAAACGTGCCAGTTGCCTTCTATGGAGATTTACGGCATTGATACAGTCCGAGCAAGCCACGGAGGTGGTGCAGGGAGTGGGTGCAAGTCACCCCAAGCTGCAGGACCAGGGCAGTTTCTTCCAG
Organism: Mirza zaza; assembly: GCA_008750895.1. Taxonomy (NCBI): domain Eukaryota; kingdom Metazoa; phylum Chordata; class Mammalia; order Primates; family Cheirogaleidae; genus Mirza; species Mirza zaza. The sequence goes on along the minus strand of VSMD01023527.1, from coordinate 72,742 downwards.
GGGGCTCTGGGAGCGGTTTTGGGAGGCGCTGTCGGGACAGGCTCGGAGGGGAAGCTGCGTTTCAGTTGTGTGATCTGTCTTCCCTGCTGTTTCTCACGTCTCGGGGTGCCTAGGCATAGCTCTGGGGTTTGGTGAGAGTGCCTCCTTTAGTAACGGGGGCGTTGGGGCCCGCAGACCATTTGGGCAGGGCCTATGTGTTAGCGAGTGAAGGCGACAAAAGGTTAAAGAGTCTGAAAACACCCGCCAGCTGCTCGTGCCCACCAGCGCCCAAGCGCTCAGCTGAGAGCCACGTCTCATGCATCTGGCTCCAGAGCAGACCAGTGGTCTGCAGGCCAGAGAACTTTGGGAGTTTCCGTCAGTCGGGACGGAGGCTCCAGGAACTCGAGCTTTTTGTCTGCTTTTCCTCTCTGCCCTGCTGCGAGCGCCAAACCATCAAGGTCTGACCCACCTCCCCTGCAATCCGTCCCGCCAGAGCTGTGCCTCTTACGAGATAAAGGTGATCGAAGATGAGGGAGGGTTTGTCCATCTGTCCCAGGATAAGGAGCATCTCGTTGTCTATGAATTCCTTAAATTCTTTCAAGTTACAGTTCATCTGTTTCTCTAATTCATTGCGGATCTGTGGAGTGGAAAATATTAGAAGTGATTTGTTAAACACAACAGTTGTCCACCTCCAAAGAATTAAAGTTACAAGACGAACGGTGGCTGTTTCCAAAAAAGGTGGCTTTTCTTTTTTTTTTTTTTTTTAGAGTAACACATTTAAACACATGCAGCACACATGCGTGGGTAGCAGGAATGCAGGTGACTCAGCCTCAAAGTAAATCCGACTGGGGAAAGTTTATTATTTCAAATAAGGCATCCGATTTCCATGAGATCTTTTCTACTGAATTTCTATGTGATTTACAATCACATATCAAGTTGCTAAACTGCTGCTTAATTCCGGAGCCTCCTTCTCCTCTTTTACAGTCACATATCAAATATATCACAGAACCTAAAATCAGTTTCATATTGCTTGGGAACGTAGCACAATATGATTTTTTTTAAAAGGTATGAATTAATAAAAAGATTATATATGACTTTTTAAAATGGCAATTTCAACCTCCTCCTCTTAGATCTACCTTATTTAAACTGTTATTATAACTCATTGCCTTCCCTGAACAGAAAGCAACAGAAAGAGGAAAACAAGTGAGCCAGGAAAATATTAAAAGGCAGCAAGAAGGTAGTCTGGAATTTACAGCTTGCCAGTCAACTGTAATCCTGTAGTCAACTGTAATCCTGTAGTCAACTGTACAGAAATGAGTTTGCTGTCTCTTACGTACAACACAAGGCAATGTGAGGCAGAAGCCAGGAGGAGAGGGTGTTGACAGATCAATGCTCCTGGGTGCAATTTACAGATTTCATGAAATTGCCACCAAAGGTCATACAGGCGAGGCTCAGAGAGATCAAGAAATTTGCCCCATGTCTCAAAGCTGGGAAATGGCGGATTTAGAATCAAACTAGAATCTGACTCCACGGCCTGTGCTCTTTCCGCTAACCCCTGCTGCCTTTGCAGAACAGGGCAGAAAACAGCCTCTGAGAGCAGAGAAGCAGATCTGGTAAAGAGAACCAGGCGCCAGGCCAGCTCCCACCGCCCAGGTGGGACAAGCAAACGCCACATGGCCTCTGCTAAGAAGAGAAGCGTTTTCTTACTTCTTTGGAGGTCACGTTTTCCAGATCCTGGCTCATCATGATGCTTCGGAGTTTGGCTTTGATGAGGCGCTCCGTCCTTTCTCTTTCGGTTGGCCTGGAGAGAAATGATGTTCAGGGAAATGCAGGAGTCTGGGAAGACCGAGGTCAGGGGTTACAGACACACCAGCTGCTCCTGGGTCTAAACAGAACGTGGCTTGGCGAGGAGAGCTCGCGGCTTGGTGCGCGGGTTCTTGGGGGGCAGGGAGAGGTACGCAGACAGCCTGTTCCATCTCCAGAGTTCCCACAGGGGTCAACAGAGCAGAGGGCAGATGGCCGGACGGAGGACAGCTTGGCAACTCACTGCTCGCTCAGGCCCCACAGTGGCAGACACTCCCAGGGTGGGACGCTAGAACTGCCAGCGTGACTTCCCCATGCCACTGCACCCGTTAGCGTCTGCCTGAACACATCCAGGGGGATGAGGACCTCACTGTGCCCGTGGGTAGCCTGGACCAGCTGTGGCCAGCTCCTGGCATCTCCTTCCTACACAATATCAAAGTGTGGGTTATCTCCCTGTAACTTCTACGTACCAGCCCTAGTCTGAACCTGAGGGGCCACACCGATCAGGGCGATCCTTCTAACAATTCAAAGGCAATGATCGTTTCCCCTCTCCATCTGTCTCGTGGTTTCCTGGAGGCCTCGCACGGCGTGGCTTCCGGTCATCCCCGCCACTGCCCCCTTGGCACGCTGTGGCTGTCCACGGCCCTCTTCGAACTCAGCAGCGTCCCCGAGGGGATGCTCTGTGGGGAGCAGAGTCCCCACCGAGAGAGAGAGGAGAGATCCACTTCCTTCCTCTCAAACTAGACTTTACTGAGTGTGGCCTCTGGCCACGTCAGGGCTGTCAGAGGTCACATGACACAGGGCATGTGACTCCCTGCCGCTGCTGCTCAAAGGCAGGCTGCCCTCAGCGCTTGTGTTCTGGGATCCAAGCAAGCAGGGGTCATGTTCATAATTATACTAAGAGCAGAGGACGAGGCTTTGGGAATTATGCCTCTGGCAAATGGGAAAGGAAAGGCCAGAGCACAGAGTACTGCAAGGAGCTGCTGACACAGGGGACCACACGATCCTAGGAGAATCCGATGGAAGTTACGCACCTGTTTCCTGGAGTATGCTCACCAAATCTGTCTGTACTTTCTTAGGGGCAAGGGATGGTCACAGACCCTTCCCCCAGCCCATGGCTACCCATGAGCCCAGGCTAGGAACCCCTGCTGTAAATGCTGGCTCTGAAATCAAGGGGCTCCAGGGGAGGTGCGACCTCGTGCATGACCAGGGTCGGGCACAGGGGAGGTGCCAATGAGGCAGGTGAGGAGAGGCCTCGCTTACTTGTCGACAAACAGCGCCGGGGAGTCGGGCCGCGTGGACTCTAGGTCCTGCATGGCGTTCCACTCGTTGATGCAGCTCTGCTCGGAGCTGATGCAGCTCTCATAGTAGGTGGCCCAGATGAGAGCCACGCCCCCGGGGAAGTAGTTGTGCCTTCGTGCCACCTCGCACGCCTTGTGAAGCACCTGCAGGGCAGACCTGGGTTGCGGAGGGGAGAGGGTCAGGTCTGGGGAGACACAAGGAGGGCTGGGCTGTCCCCTTCAAACAAGGGTTTCAGGCGGGGCCGGGGGGCAGGGCGGTTCCTACGGGACTCCCTGCAGGAGCCAGGCTCACACACGAGGGTGCGTCGGGGACACACGGCAGCCCCAGACCCCGTCTTCCGGGCCACAGAACTGGCCACAGTCACTGGCCGAGTCTAAGAGTGGACAGAACGTCCCTTGTCATGTCCAAAAGGAGAAAAAACAAACAACAAACTTCATCACTCTTCCAAACAAGCTGGTTCACATGTTATTTCACATTCCATCAATCAGCTGCAAAGAATTAAGATTTACTTGTGAAGCTGTGTAACCCTGAACATTAGAAGCACAATTGAGCCTTGCAGCTGGAAGGATACATCTGACTGCATTCAAAATACTTACGTTGCTAACTATCCCTCCCCCCATCATTACAACAGCTTAGATTTCTTGAGGAAATGAGTTTTCTAGAAACTCATTTCAATACAGAAACTAACTGAAGAAGAGGTTTGGGAAGGCAGAACAGGGCAGAAAAAATAATATTAGAAATGTATACATTTTATCGAGCCAACCTCTTTTACTTCTTATCACAAAAATATAGGCTAAAAATTTCTCAGCGAGTGGGGTAAATCAGGCTATGACAGGTGGAAGAGCAGAGCCTTGGGAGGACGGAGTTATCAGAGAACGGGTCCATAGGGGGCAGGAAAAATCCTGCAATCCACGCCCTCTTCCCCAACTGCAGTCTCTGTGCTATGTCTAAGCTGGCTGAGGGAACACGCTGGAGCTGAATGTGTACTAAATTTAGTTCTCATTCCAAAGTTTCTGGAAAAACACGTGGGCCTATTTTTTACTTGCCTGGAGAGAAACAGACAACAAGTAATGCGGGGACACAAAGAAACATCTGGGACATCTATTGGTTCATGTTCCAGAATTATCATTTCATGCTTTTTCCTCCAAATGGTCCTGAATTGACTGCAGTGTGGAGTAACAGAGGATGTTAAAAAAAAAAAAAAAAAAAGGAGGACAATATTAACTTCTGGCCCTGGGAGAATTCTGCACCACTCTCACTGTCCCGGAAGAAAGCATCATTATTTTGAAATACTGGGCAGAACTCTTCTCATCAGATGGTACCAGCTCTCTCTTGAGTTTTTTTTTTTTTTTGAGACAGAGTCTCACTCTGTTGCCCAGGCTAGAGTGAGTGCCATGGCATCAGCCTAGCTCACAGCAACCTCAAACTCCTGGGCTCAAGCAATCCTCCTGCCTCAGCCTCCCGAGTAGCTAGGACTATAGGCATGCGCCACCATGCCTGGCTAACTTTTTCTATATATTTTTAGTTGGCCAGTTAATTTCTTTCTATCTTTAGTAGAGACAGGATCTCGCTCTTGCTCAGGCTGGTTTCGAACTCCTGATCTTGAGCGATGCTCCTGCCTTGGCCTCCCACAGTGCTAGGGCTACAGGCGTGAGCCACCGCGCCCAGCCTCCTTGATAGACTTTAACCCTCAAGAAGACAGAATCTCATCTGTGTGGTGCCTCCCCGTGTGCCTAGCGTCTGGCAAAGTGCCACTCCTTTCACTGAGCACACTGAGTGCTTACTGTATGCCAGACACAATGAACAGATGAATTTACGATGAAGTGACAGTTCTGCCAACAGGAGCTAGAGATCTGTAAAAACACACCTTCAACAATAATAAAAAAAATACCCCATTTAGAAATGAGTTGAGGACTTGAACAGACATTTCTCCAAAGATAAACAAATGGCCCAATAAGCATGAAAAAATGTTCAACCCTAATAGTCATTAGGGAAATGCAAATCGAAACCACAATGAGGTACCATTTCACACGCATCAGGATGGTGATTATTAAAAAGAAAACTAACGAGCTGACAAGGATATGAAGAAACTAGAACACTCATGTTTTACCAGCAGGGCTGTAAAGTGGCTTAGATACTGGAAAATAGTTTGGCAGTTCCTCAAGAAGCTAAACATAAAATTACCATATGACTCAGCAATTTCACTTCTAGGTACGTACCAGAAAGAACTGAAGACAGGGACTCAGATACATGAACTCGAATGTTCACAGTGGCATTATTCACGAGAACCAAGAAGTAGAAACAACCCAATGTCCATTGACAGATGAATGGATAAACAAAGGGCAGTCTAATCACACGATGGAATATTATTCGCCCTTAAAAAGGAATGAAGTTCTGATACATGCTACGACACGAATGAGCCTTGAAACATCATGCTAAGTGAAAGAAGCCAGACACAAGAGGACAGATATTGTATGCCTCCATTTAGATGAGGTATCTAGAACAGGCAAATCCATGGAGAGAGAAAGTAGAATGGAGATTACCAGAGGATGGGGGAAAGGAAAAGAAGTCACTGTTTAGTGGGCGCAGAGTTTATCTCTGAGATGATGCAAACATTCTGGAAATGGCCAGTGGCGATGGTTGTACAGCAATGCGAATGCGCTTAATGACACTGAAGTCTATGTTGAAAGAATGGTTAAAATGGCAAATTTTATGTTTATTTTGCCACATACACACGGGCGTGCACATCCAAATGAGCTTCTAAGTAGAAGAGTTTTTTTATTCATGCTATTAGCTAAGAAAAAAATTTTTTTTTTTTTTTGAGACAGAGTCTTGCTCTGTCGCCTGGGCTAGAGTGCTGTGGCATCAGCCTAGCTCACAGCAACCTCAAACTCCTGGGCTCCAGTGAACCTCCTACCTCAGCCTCCCGAGTGGCTGGGACTACAGGCACATGACACCACACTGGCTAATATTTTTCTATTTTTAGTAAAGATGGGGTCTCGCTCTTGCTCAAACTCCTGGGCTCAAGCAATCCTCCCGCCTCAGCCTCCCAGAGTGCTAGGATTACAGGTGTGAGCCACCGCGCATGACCAGTAAGAAAATATTTCTAAGGAGTTAAAACCTTACACTATACTTACCACATGGCTTGGACAGACACAGGCTTAAATATGTGCATCCTTCCTGCTGTGCTCACGCTGAATCCACTGAGAATGAAAAACAAAAGGAAAGATATCTGCGGTGGGAAATCAGACTCTTCCAATCAAATCACTTCGAGACGATGGGAAGAGGCCTGCCCTGGACCCTGAGAATAAGTACGTCTCATGCTGCCTGATGTGGGATCATGAGCCCCACTGCTGCAGAGCGGGGAAAAGCAGAAAAGGATAGTTCTCGAAGGAGGAAGGCTCGTTTTTAACCCAGCAATGAGAGATCTACCAAACACTGCAAGTCCAGCAAAAGGGGCCAGGCAAGGGCAGCATCCAGTGACATCTCTTTTATGTCCCTCACCATCCCTGTCCACCTACTATTTCCTGCCCCACCTGTTCTTTTTTTGGAATGGCATGGAAAAAATATATTCGTGGAAAACAAAATTTTAAAAAGGGAACTATATCCCCGCAATCCCACCCTTCAACAAATCAAATTTTTTATTTCTCCCTCCCCATCCTATCTGCGAGGCAGCGTTAACTGTGACCTGCTTGGAATCCCAGGGCAGGGACCATGAATTTCCTTTTCTGTCTCTGTGCACTCGGTCCCCAGGCACATCCCTGGGAGTGAACGCACTTGGAACCAGACGGCCCTTTACCCCTTGGCCACCTGCGCAGCTCCGACTAGGCCATTCCTCCTCTGCAGCCCCCTGAGCGTCTCTCCTGGACCCCCAAAGCTGGTGAGCTCTGGCCGTGCCACATTCCCCGTGAACTTTCGGGGCCAGCCCAGGGAGGGCGTGTAGTATTTGCTTAACCGGTCACAGTGAATGGATGAGTGTGGGTTTACCGAGGCTGTGAACTTCACACAGCCCATCTCCTATAACTGCTTCCCCTGATACCCCATGACCCTTTACGGAACATACAAACGTACAAACTCACCTTCCTGTGCGGCCCACGGGAGGGTAACACTGTTTCTCCTAATGTAATGAACCCATTGCATGTGACTCCACGGCCAGCGATCACCCAAGGGTGCCCAACCCAACTTGTGTTTCAAAGTCTACAGTGAAAGAATGGTTTAAAGAGATCTCCTTACCCGTCTCCATCCAGGTGGATTTTCGTGTCGCTCCACAGCCGGAGAACCATCCCGATGGTGCAGCTTTTGCTACGAGGGGGACGGGAAGACGTTTGGGGTCAGTGCCCACCCATGTGCACACACAGTCTTCCCTCTCTGTCTTTGCACATGCGTTTCCGGCTCACAGCGGGGAACCGGCCCGGCCCAGGTGGGCTGCTGGATGTGCATATGGGACAGGCTCTTCCTTAGGCCGTTTGGTAGGGACAGTTTGCCACTGAATTCTAGGAGACACAGGTCTGGGATTCAGCTGTGGACGCAACTCCACGAGCCTCAGCTGAGGCTCTGGGGGTATAAGGGACACGCAGCTGACCGCGGGCCCACACTGCCACTGGGGTAGCTGGGAGGGTACACCAGTGAAGAGCGAGAGCCAACCTGCCTTATCCTCTCCCAGGGTGGCAGGAGAGGGGAGCGGGCTCACACCTCTACTGGGGTGCACTTTCGGACCTGTGCCGCTGCTGTTTCAGTGCAGCTGCTGTCTCGCAAACTGCCTTAACCTGGTCTTGCCCCTCCTAACAGGGAAATGAGATACGGCAACTTTCGAGACGGGCGCCACCGAAGAAACACAGAGAGGAAGAAAGGGCTTTATCACAGGGGCTCCTCAGATCGTCACGAAGATTCCTCAGGCACGTAAGGAAGAATCGGCTCGTGAGAAGCTGCTGTCACCGTGCCAAGGGCCAGGCCCGGGGACCGTCAGGGATCTAGTGCTTACATCGCTGCTGCTGCTGCTGCTGCGTAACAGCACCCTTGGGGCACCTCCCAGAGCCGCTCCTCCCCCAGAGCAGCGCCTGCCACGTGGGACCCTTTACCCGTGTGCCTCTGTAGCTGCGGGGGAGGGGAGGTAGTGTCCAGCCCTTCCGGCCAAGCAGACTAAGCTTTGGGGCTGGGCAAACGCTCAGGTCACCTGCCATCCCACCCACTCCTGACGGGTTAAGCATATTTCCCGTGCAGAGCTGCAAAGGAAAATTTATGCGGGGCTCACAGGGGTCTGGGAGCCGGGCGGCAGAGTCGGTGCCAGCAAGAGGCAAGGAAGGTCCCTTCGGAGCCCAAATCCAACGTGCAGAAAGCCAGGTCGAAGGTGCCCTTGGGGCGTGTGGGCAGGCCCGGAAGACCAGCCCGGCACTGACAGCACACACCGGGGACTGGGGCGGAGGGGAGCACACGGCTCGGAAAGCTGCAAAGAGCACGGAGTTTGGGGGCCAAGGGCAGGCAGGGCCGAGGGGCAGGGCTGAGGTTGCCCATATGAAGCAAGGGGTGGAGAGGGCTTCTGCTCATGGCCTTAAACTAAAACTAGAACCAAGAGCACGAGCCAGGGACCATGCAGGACCGTAACAGCTCTGCAAATCCCCTATCGGTCCCTCACTGTTACTCTGTGAGCTTCCACTAGTCCCACAGTAATTAACAATAATATTTCTACAATGAAGGAGGGCCTGTGAGTTCTATATATGGGAAGCGGAGAAAGGCCACGCAGTTAGGGAAACTGGATCTTTTCAGGGAAAGAATGACCCCAAAGGATAAAGTGGGTGAGAGCAACTATAGGAGAAGCAGCAGCAGGTTCCATGTCCCCAGGGCCTGGAGAGCAGGAACAGGGAAGCCAGAGGGGCCTGAAGGTCTAGGCAGGAGGTAGACCTGTCCCAAAATGCCACCGTGGGCATCCTTCACAGGTGGCAAAACGTGGAAGACAGTGGTATGTGCTTGTGGCGTGCAAAATGTTCCAAGGTACAAAAAGAAAAATTAATAATCCAAGACTGAACCCAGGGGGTGGCTGCTGGGGTCTCCTAAGAAAGCACGTCCAGATAGAAAACTCTGGGTGAGCGCGCTCACCCAACACTATTTCTTCTAACACCACACACGGACTCGCACGGGGAACCCCAGGAAGATGCCCTGTGGGGGCAGCACTCTTCTCTTTCTTCTTTTCTTTTTCTTTCTTCTTTTGAATAAGGAAACACAATCTAACAGCAGGAATTTGGAAAAACAAGCATATCATGCCCTGAGCAGGCCAAAGGCGTCTGGCAGGGCCCAGGGCTTTGTTTTCAAGCCAGGCGAGAACATGAGAGCCTGGTGCCCAGGCAGTGTGGGAGCCACAGAAGAACGCCCAGGTGCCAGCCCCCGAGGAGGCCGGGTGTGGAGGACAGCTGCGTCAGGCCCAACGGAGCAGGAAGGCCCGCTCAGTTCCTGACCTCTGGCGGTCCCCTGCTCACCTACACGGCCTCACGACTGTCCCCTCTGACCTCAGGAGCCCAACATGGGTCTCGGGGTTGGCACCTGCAGGCGGGCTGTGGCTCTGGCTCGGGAGCACGGGGAGCCTAGGGTTTGAGGGCAGAGCACGGCAAGAAGGGGATCGAAGGCGGGTGCCAAGGGGAGGAAAGGGCAGAAGGGAAGGCTCTTGAGGGTGGGCAAGAACGAGCGTACGAGTCTATCCACCCCGGCCGGGAAAGAACGGACTCAGAATGTGTGCCTGCGCACGCGTGTGCATGTGCGCGGGCCTGGTGCACATCCGGGACCTCTGCTGTGCTCACGGATGCAGCCCCAGGGCACGTGGCACAGGGAAAGAGCTGACACAGAGGTGCCCAACCTTTTTTGGCACCAGGGACTGGTTTTCGCGGAAGACAGTTCTTGCATAGACTGGGGCAGGGAATGGTTTCGGGATGATTCAAGCACATTACATTTATTGTGCAGTCAAACCTCCCTGCTAATGAGAGTCTGTGTTTGCAGCCGCTCCCCAGCGCTCACATCACCGCCTCAGATCACCAGGCATTCCATTCTCATAAGGAGTCGCAACTTAGATCCCTCGCATGTGCAGTTTCCAGCAGGGTCCAAGCTCCCGTGAGAATCTAATGCCGCCGCGGATCTGACCAGAGGCGGAGCTCAGGGGGAGATGCGAGCGATGGGGAGCGGCTGTCAATACAGACGAAGCTTCGCTCCCTCACCCGCCGCTCACCTCCTGCTGTGCAGCCCGGGCCCCTAACAGGCCATGACCTGCTACCTGTCCGGGGCCCAGGGGTTGGGGACCACAGAGCTCACAGGTACAGACAGGACAAGCTGGGAGTGAATGAACGAGCAAGTGGGGTACAGCAGGAAACCACAGCACGCCAGGAAAGAATGCGTGTCATCTACCCCACGCGGGGTCCACAGGAAAAGCCCCGCATCCCAGCTCAGCTACTTACTGGGACGGCTCTGCCTTGAGAGCTTTTGATTCCTCGTTCGTAAAATGTGAAGTGGGGCTAAGACCCACAGGGAGATTCAAGGATTAAACGAGATGTTTGGAGAGGTGTTTTAAGCGTGCCATGCCCTGCAACTGAGATGAGGGGAGGAGGAGTGGACTTCTACCAACTCTGTGGCTGGGATTGAGGAGACGAGTGCCGCCTGCGGGGCGGATTCAGTTCAGGATCAGAAAGTGGCATTGGGACAGACTACAGTGAGGGAAGTCCCTCCCCCTGATGGAACACAGGGAGGATGTTCCTGTAAACAATTGTGACTGCAACACTGTTCACCTCTAAGCCTCACAAGCACGTGGATAACAACCAAAAAGACAGGGCTCTCACCATTTTCCTTTCTTTTTTCCAAAGACGGGGTCTTGCTCTGTCGCCCAGGCTAGAGTACAGTAGTGTCATCATAGCTTACTGCAACCTCAAACTCCTGGGCTAAGCGATCCTCCTGCCTCAGCCTCCTGAGTAGCTGAGACTACAGGTAAGCACCAACACGCCCAGCTAATTTTTTAAATTTTTTATAGTGATGGGGTCTCACTATGTTGCCCGGGCTGGTCTCGAACTTCTGGCCTCAAGTGATCCTCCTACCTCAGCTTCACAAAGTGCTGGGATTACAGGTGTGACCCACAGCGCCTGGCCTGGGCTCGGACCATTGCTGAGAGTCTGGAGGTTTCCTGATACAACGTAAGAAGCCCAGCAGTCTCCAAGTGGCTCTTCAGAGCTCACCTCCTAACACACGGTATGCTACATATTCTAGACCCAGATTCCAAGCCAGCCCAAGACCACACACGTCAGCCCAAACTCCAATCCCCCTGAGTGTACCGCAGAAAATTTTATCATAATGCTATTTATTATGTACTGGGGAGGGGTCATGAAAGAAATGTCCTCCCCTTTTTACTCATTTACTTCTAGCAAGCAACAAAGCCTTGGTCACTCTCATGTGACCCACAGCAGCTCTCAGAGGAACAAGACAAGCATGCACAGTGACCACGCCACTCGGGGGCTCCACGACTCATTTTTTTCAGCTACTGATTTTGCCTGGAATGCTCCGAATGCACACCCCTGCTCCACTTCTGCCCCTGAACTGAGACCCACCATATGCTTAACAAGTGAGCGGCTCAACGAATGATGGATAAAGGAAGTCTGCTCAATCTCGATGTCACAAATCCAGGTTTTGCAATGACCTCACAGGCATTCGCTTACCCTAGATGCCAGGCGAACCGTTCACCTGCATTTCACACACCTAATGGGGTCTAGAATAGAACTCACGTGGCCGCTAGTGAGCGGGAAATTTCCAAGCCTCTCTTAAAAGCCTCCGCCCAAGGACCTGCCAAAGAGTCCTTGGGAATCCATGTGGCATCACTGCTGGACCGAGTGCCTGCTGGGACGCCTACTGAAGGTGTCTTCCCTGCCTCACTTTGCTGGTCCCCGGCTTGTCCTTTCAGGTTGCCTGCTGCCGGCCTCTCCTTCAGGTGCCTCTCTCCACAGCGCCTGGTGTTAAGCCTCTGAGCGCGGTGCAGCGTTCCAGCCCCAGCCAACTCTGAGCTCCTCCAGGGCAGAAGCCGGTTCTGGCACATGCCGGTCACACCAGAGCTGGAACGTCACGCCCACTGCTCCCCATGCCTCGATCCCCCTCCCCCTCGTCCCCACATCAGGACACGTTTCCCCTTTATCTCCCATGACGTGGGACCACGGAAGCCCTGAACCAGCAGCAACTCGTGTCCCCTCCCAGAAGGGACCGGCCTGCCCGTTAGACTCACCTTTCCTTACTGGAAAAGTCGACCCCCAGCAGGATGTTCTCCTCCGTGTCCTGGCGCCCGCTGCTGTACACCACCACCATGTAGCGGACCCGGTCTGTCCAGGCGCTCTCCAGCCGCACGGCCTAGAAACGGCGGGGACGCCCTCACTGGGCTGCCTTTCGAGGGGGCGCCCCCGTCCCTTTGCCGAGATCCAGAACTTTCCTTGTCTACCTTTCCCCCCGGGGAGTTAAAAGTGAAGACAAAATTCTTTTTTTTGGAGACAGAGTCTCACTCTGTTGCCCCAGCTAGAGTGCCGTGGTGTCAGCCTAGCTCACAGCAAACTCAAACTCCTGGGCTCGAGCAATCCTTCTGCCTCAGCCTCCCAAGTAGCTGGGACTGCAGGCATGCGCCACCTTGCCCGGCTCATTTTTTCTATATATATTAGTTGGCCAATTAATTTCTTTCTATATATAGTAGAGACAGGCCCTCGCTCTTGCTCAGGCTGGTTTCGAACTCCTGACCTCAAGCAATCCGCCCGCCTCGGCCTCCCAGAGTGCTAGGATTACAGGCATGAGCCACCATGCCCGGCCTTTTCTATACATTTTTAGTTGGCCAATTAATTTCTTTCTATTTTTAGTAGAGACGGGGGGTCTCACTCTTGCTCAGGCTGGGATGAAATTCTTGAGACCAGAAGTTGGGTCTTGGTCCTGTCCCCAGGACCAGGGACAGTGCCTGGCTCAGAGGAGAAGTGTGAAACGTGAGACAGGAGCGAGCAGCCCTCCTCTGGCCCCCTGGGGGACAGAGGAGCCAACATGGCTTTGGCTTAGGTGAGTAGTTTGGGAGAATCCGTCGTGGCGTTAGAGCAAGAGCGTTCTCCCGTTATTCACGAATGGCTGCCCGCCGAATTCCACGATTAAAAAGCGACACCTGCCGCGCCTGTCGCCCCTTACCAGCTTGATTCTGTCTTCGCAGCGCAGAAGGTTGATCATCACTTGAAGATGCTGGGGCAGGTCACCTGTTGGACCAACGAAGAAAAGTTTTAAAACGTCTCCCACCTGCTTTCTAGAAAGAAATCTCTGAGAGGCTGATTGTGAAGGCCTAGAAGAAGATTTAGAAGTTAACATTTCTTCCTCTGCCTACACCACCGGAGAAACATCACAAAATCTCACGGTCCCAGTTTCTCTCACTCCATCCCCGAGTATGGTGTGATGAGGACGGGTGACATACATACAGCTTAGTGTCATCTTGTTACAAGTTGCTCTTAATATCTGAAATACGGGCAATATGGGGTCAGTTATTTATTTAGCTATTTTGAAAGAGACAGAGTCAAGCTCTGTCACCCAGGCTGGAGCGCAGTGGCATCATCATAGCTCACAGCAACCTCAAGCTCCTGGGCTCAAGCGATCCTCCTGCCTCAGCCTCCCCGAATAGCGGGGACTACAGGTGTGCACCACCACGCCTGGCTAATCTTTCTTTTTTTTTTTTTTGTAGATACGGGGTCCCGCTATGTTGCCCACACTGGTCTTAAACTCCTGGCCTCGAGTGATCCTCCCACCTTGGCCTCCCAAAGTGCTGCAATTATAGCACGAGTCACGGCACCTGGCCAACTTTTTTTTTTTAATATGCAATTTTGTAAATATAGACAAACCAAGAGAAAAATGTTATTTTATTCAAGCAAACACTATCTGGCAGGGTGAGGTGGCCAGAAACTACAGCCATGGCTGGGAGGAAGGTATTTGCTAAGAATTAATCTGAGAGAAAAAGGACTGAGTGTCAGTTTTCCTCTTCAAATTCTTCTGCATTTTTCTTAAGAGAGAGAGGTTATTTCTATAACTGGGGGTGGGGTGGGGTGGAGGAAATGTTTACATGACTCTATAGACAGCAGCTGTATGTTGGATGCCCAGAGCAATAATTCTAGTAGACAACAATCTGTCATTTTCTCCTTTCTTGCTAAAAATTATGTCTTCTTTTTTCTTCATTATTAAAGAAGCAGTAAACCAGGGCTGGCTTTTAAACTTCTCTGAGCTGTCCCAGGGTCCAGGGGGTGTCTGTGGACTGGAGTGAGGAGTGGCTAAGCAGGAGAACCCAGCAGAAGGGAGTGCATTTGCAGAGGGACACTATATCCAGGTGCATGAGTAGTAAGTTGCAGGTATGATGCTAATGCTGCTTCCCCCCCCTTCCTTATACATTATGTTTGCACAGGTTTCTTTCTGAAGAAAAGGCTCATCTGTAAAGATGCTGATCTAGAAGAAGGTACAGTAAATAACTCATAGAAAATCTGTATCGACTTCCATTTTGTACGATGCCTCAAAGAATTTGATATATTTTTTAAAAATTGCCCTAGAGATCACAATTAGAATCCCAGAAACATCAATACTGCTCACACATTCCAATGCTCCAAAAGAAAACCTGGTCTTTCAAGGAAAATATTTAAAATAAAAAAAAATAATAATAAAAAATAAAAGAAAACCTGGTGTTTGCTCCTTTTGCAAAAGCACCTTTTTCACTTTAAGGCAGGGTGACGCATGATGTCCAAATTGTCCTTCCTGTCTAAGAGAGGAATTGGGTCATTAAGTAGTTAACTTAACTAGCTCCTGTAGTTAAGAGGGTGGATCTCACGTTAAGTATTCTTTCCACAATAAAAAAAAAAAAAAAGTTGGAAAAAAAAAAAAAAAAGAACCGTGCCTTCTCATCTGTTCTCTCCAGTGACAGGATTCCATGGTCTCTAACAGCCCACATTGGCTCTCCTTTCTACAGGATGATTTGGAGATAATGGGTCACATTAAATGAGGACGTGGAGCTCCCGTGCCCTCTTCCCCCACCTGGTGGCACCTACCTGTCACGTCACTGAGGCCACAGTGCCACACGACACCATGGCTTGGTTCTCCACTTGCCTGGGCCCTCCCACCATCCACCCCAAGTCACAGAACTGCACGGATGAAAGTGAAAACACACCCCTTGTCTGATAAATGCCTAAGTGAAAGGGACATTTTCCACACAGATAAACTCCTTTCAGTGGGATTGTTTGCTGAGATATGGAACTGCTGACAGACAGAAACTCAAACCCCCGTCTGACATCCACACACAAAAAAATCCAAGAATTTAAGCCCTACAGAGGGTCCCAAATTTACTGGACTGCCTGAGACAAACTGAATTACTTTTATGTGGACAGAATTAACCCTCGATTGTGCTAGGCTCTGCACAGCGATTAGTGGGGGGGCTCTGGTTCACTTAGGGAACCTGATGGTATTTCTAGGGGAAATAAAAGGAACTAATGTAAAGACTGTGCCTGTCCCAAGGCCATTTACCAAGTCTCTAGGGACAGCTGTCAGCCCCTCTGCCTTCTTCAGCTCACTGTCCATTCTAGACCTCAGGGGCAGAAGAGTCAACCAGCCAGTGGCTTTCTTCCTACCCTCCTATTCTTTGAAATAGAGGAAGGGCACATTTTATCCTTAGTGAGCAAAGATTGAGCACTCACTTTGTTGTATGCATTATGGTTAAGACATGAACAATGGCTAAATTCCTAACAGGGCAGAACCATTAGCAAATTCAAGAATGAAGAATCTGTTTATAGTTTTATTATACTAGAAGTCATTGTAGTAATTACAGCTACACATGCGCGCACGCACACACCCTACTAGAAAATAGGTATGTTTCGTGCATAATTTTAACTTTCCATACTATCTAAGGTACCAGTATTTTATGCCCAGTGTAAAGATTAGGAAACTGAGGCTCAGAAGTCAACCTATGACTGCTCAGTAAGTTGCAGAACTGGGACCAGATGCCAGGTCTGTCTGGCTCCAAAGCAAATATTGTTTTCACAAACCACACTGCCTTCTTGTGCAGGACAATTATTTTCTTAGCATGAAACAGATCTAAATCTTGATTATAAGGATCGGTATGTGAAAATACTGACTGAGTCTTGGTGTTTGCTATAAATCATAAGGTATGAAATTCTAACCTAAGCACTCAGATCTGAAGTGAAGCTGGATAACTTGAGGTTATACAAACAAAATGATCACAGGTAGGGAGAAAACTGGCCCCAATTGCCAGCTGGTTTCACCTGTTGTTCCAAAAGGTACAGGCTTTCCTCGACATTCAAATATGTGCTGCTCACCCAAAGAAGTGACCTGAGAAGCTATCAACCCATGACAAAGATTCACTTGTATGCAAGTGTTTTTGGAATTCCTCTTTTCAAACTGCCTTTGGTTTCAAGTCAAGTCTCCTAAGGAAACCAGCCTTAGACTTCACAGGCCTTTCTTAATTGTTTGCTTTTGTACCTAAATTAACACTTGGTTTGATCTCTATTACTTCTTTCCACCTCCAAAGACCAAACTCACCATTACAGAATCAAGACTTCCTATCACAGGGAGGACTTCAGAGTGTGAGCCAAAGGCTCTTAAAGAAATTCCCCAAGTGAGTGTTTTCCAAATGCTCGGAGAAGTGACGGCATCCCTGGTCTAGGCAGGTAGAGCCTCGGGTGGTTATTTTCAAAGGGACAACATCTGGCTAGGATTCATTTTGGTGCATTTGTTAAAAGGCCGGGCTGCCATGGGCAGCTGTCTGATACACAGTGTAAAGGGAATCTTTCCATCCCATAGGACGCTGCTGACCACCTGACAGTTCACATAGACACACCTGGTTTCAAAGGCACCCCAGGTCCCAGTGCCACCTGAAAAAGGTGCATGGCCTGCTCGGGGAAAGAACACCTAAGCCTCTACCTGCACCAGGTCATTACAAACCTGTGTTCCATGATTCCTCTGGCCTTAAAACCCAGCACATTGCTCACCACCAACGATGGAAGGTTCCGATTTAAAAGCATCAACTTAGAGCCATCACCTGCATGTTTGTGGGGGTGCTGAAGACAACGCTGGCCTTGAGGGCTGCTTCCCTGTTGTAAGAAGAGGGCTGCTCCTTTCACCATGAAAAAGCTCTCACTTAAGCTGGGAAGAATAAAACCAGAGCACAGTTAGACTATATCATTCAGGGAGGAAAATGGGCAAAGAAATGCTACAGGGGAGAACGCTTTAGAGGGACAAATGGAATGTGAAATGCAAATGGACTGAACTTGCCCTTAAGATAATTTCACAGTGGACTCTTCCCAAACCTTGCCTTTGCCAAACGCTTGCGGCTGGAGAGCCTGCATGATGAAATAACTAACGTTCCTGCTACAACACCCAAAGTTCTATGTGGGCTCTCCCACGGCCACGAGCCCCTTTCTGCAACAGACTAGAAAGGGATCTCACTGTAATCTAACATTTTCTAAAAACAGAGAACAACTGCCTGATGAGGAGAGGGTGATTCACTTTGCGAATTTTCATAATCTCGCTGCTGATCTTTGCTTCTAACTCTCTGACTCTGAACGACCTCACTGCTTCTTGGTGACTTCCGCTTTGATGGAAGACAGGGAAGATGAGATTACACGTTCTCTAGCTGTCTGCATCTTCACGGAAGTGGGTGGCAACTGACCTGTGATTTAACTCAGTCAAGGCTGCCCTGTCCATTACTCCTTTGGGAAACCTCAAGCTGACCCAATGAATTTCCCAGCAGAATGAATCTTCAGCCTTTGTTACTTTAACTACCAATAACATTTATATCCAACCTATAACTTTAAAAATTAAAAACTGTTTCACCTTTATGATTTGACTATCAAAAAAAAATCTTCAGTTTATGCAGAAATTAAGACATAAAAAAAGAATGCAGCAGCTTTTAATTACTGCCAGTTATTCAAAACTACCATTAACTCTCAAATTACCTGTAAGATACACTAAAATTATTAATAGTGTTTTTTTGGGGGGGGGGACTGGACCACCTATGATAATCTTCTTTCTACTAAGTATTTTCCAAATTTTCTATGTTAAACAAATATTAACATTTTAAAGTGGCTATACTTTCGTTTGATTTTCAAGGTCATATAAAACATACTATATAATAAGAAAAAAACATTTTATTAATTTTGTGAAAGAAAGTCACTGTTCAAATTATAGGGAACTATAAAAATAATTTTCTTTTGAGCAACCTCTATTAGGATATAAATGATCTGAAGGGGAAAACGCAAAAAAAAAAAACCAGCCCTTTTTTTAAAAAATAGAATGCTAATAAGCTTAAGCAAATCCATTCCTGACAGAAATACAAGGATGTTTTCTATAATATAAAAAAGCAAGATCACCTTTGCCCCAGACATTTAACAATTAGCAGTTAAATACTCTAATCCTGGAATTAAAAAAAAAAAAAAACTCAGCTAAGCTGAGAATATGACTCAAGGTGCTAAGAAAACACCAATGAACTAGCATTTTAAGTCAGTAACTCCCAAAGTCAGGAAAACTGTTCTCTTCTAAGACAGAATAAAAATCTGTTAATTTTTCTGGTTAAATTCTCATGCTAAAAATAGTGACTGCTCACATATTAAATCATGAGGCTGAGTTCTCCCTCTCTCGGTTCAGGCCCTTGAAAGACTGACCACCAGTTTTGCACATTTCATGATTTGTGTGCCCCGCATCTGCACAGTGTTTCACAGCCGCATATTTGTGCTGCAAGTTTCGAGTGCCGAGAAGGCCGAGATTATAAATAATGAAAGAAATGAGAAGCATCCCTTCCCTGCTGTCTCACCCTCACCCACGGGAAGCTAAAAGGCTCTCTCACATCCATCTGGCCGACTTACGATCCAGGCTGTCTCATTTCAGCAGGTTGCAGAACGAGCCTCCCACTTTTCTACACCGAAAACTCGTCACCCTCACCTGCCTTCGAATTTTACAACCAAGTCTGTTTTCAGAACCGCTCTGTTGGGGACACCAATCACTTACTACTCATTCTCATCAACGTCTGAGAGAGCCATGCAAGAGAACTCCAAAACCCTTGAAACTGAAAACAACAATCGGTTCATCGGAGCAGCTGGGAAAATCTTTTCAAGGCAACATCAAACCTCTTTTGTTCATGAGTTAGCAAAAAAAAAAAAAAAAAAAAAAAATTCATACTGACCAGAAACCCCCAAGCACTCTGGAAACAGCCAACCCCCAACGGTGACCTTATATTCCTTTGCAAAAAAAAAAAAAAAAGGAACAATGCAATAGAATAGGCTAGTTCTACCCCATGATCACTTACGAGGCCAGCTGTTCCTGCTGGGAGTCCCCAGCGTGGTAAGCATCAGAGCCTCCCCCTCTACACGTGAAGTCGGGGGACTGTGCTAACTGGGGCTCCAGAACACTCTGCCTCTGTTCCCCCATGACCACCGTGACAGGCAAACAGGCATTTACTGTAAAGAGCAAGGCTGGAAGCCGCAGGGAAGCCCGAGGAGCACATTATCCCAAGGCTGTGAGGTCACCCAGCGTCCTGTGCATACAGTAAGGGGCTAAGCGAGAGGAAAACCACAGGAGAGGGCTCCTGGGGGGAGGGGTGGGAGGCTGCAGAGCGTGGTCAGTCACAGGACTTATGGAAACAAGATGCAGACACTCTCCGTGACCCGGTTTCCCGGCTTCTGTGCTGACCTCACTCCGGGCCTGGAGCCCTCTGGGTGGCTGATGCGACGGCTATTTCCTACGGCCGGGCCGGTTCTCTCTGCCAGCCTTCCGAGCAAGAGCCACAGTACCCCGATTCATGAGGACCTCAGAGTGCCCCGCCGGGGAAGTCCTTGAAGAAATCCATGTCAGCCATGGTGGACACACTTTACCAGGTGCCCATGACAAGGAAGGGGAAACCCACAAACCATCTGGCTACTGAAAAACTGGCCTTCCATAGAAGATTCTAGTGTCTTAAAAAGAGTGACTTAAGTTATGGAGGGACACGCCCAGACTGACAAAGTAGACACATCTTCCTCCATTCCCTTAAGAAAAATCTTGATGAGGGATTAAAAAAGGTCCAGCCACTGCCCTGTCCACCACCAGCCTCGACACTTTTATCTCCGCGACACAAATATATTCTCAGGCGCTGATTACTGCCATTTGGGGAGCTTTTGTAAGATTAAAGTTTCTGCAAAGCATTGAAGACAGACAAAAACTTCCATCAGTGCCCCTCCCAAAACCCCAAACCCTCAGAATATAAACAGACGTTGTCATCCAGAAACCAAGACATGGTTAGGAGAACAGAAATCAGGGTGGTCACACATACTAATTCGGGCTGGAAACCTCTGAACGGCAGAAGTACCGAGGCGGCCGAAGGAAGAAGCAGAAGTCGGTCAAAGAGAGAAAGTTCGAGACTGCCGTGTTCGCATCTTTAACACCCCCTGGAACTTTCCGCAGAGCTCCTGCCATCCACTCCGGATGGAAAAAACGGGAAAGGCCAGGAAGAAGCCGACCGGTCCCTTCCCGAGAGCCCTGTGGACGGGAGTCCTTCTCCGATGAGGTTCCCACCCAAAGAGCAAATGGCTCTTGTGGAACTCTTGTCTTCCCCTGATATTTGGGCTTAAAAAGGCCCTTGTCCCAGCACATCCCAATGAAAGAGGGCCATTCAGAGGGAGCAAAACAACTGCAGCTCCTCTAGTCACAGCACTCCTACGGGCTTGGCTGCAGCCACAAGCCCTGGGGCGTACAATAGGAACTGCAAGGGCAAACAGCTGGCCACCAAGGGACCCACCCCAAGCCAGGGACCCCCTTCTGGTGAAAATCAACATATTGAAGGAAGCCTCTTTCTTTCAAATCGCCAGCCATGCACCCAACGGTGGGGCGGCTACTGCAGGTGTTCTACATTTTTAAAGCCCCTTTTACATTCTGAAACTTCTTTGGTCATGCTAATAGCAGCTATTTTAGAGGACATGCCGGATAGAGGGAACCACATGTGCACGTGTGCACACACACACACACACACACACACACACACACACACACACGAGGTGCTCTGGGATACGTGTGGTGCCCAGGGCAGGGCCGGCCACCAAGGTCCCAAAGAGTGTGGACATGATCCCGAAACCCACCCGGAAGACACTGGCCAGGAGCTGCGCTGTGAGCAGTCTTCCTGCCAGTGAGATAAAGTCAACACGTGAATAGCCAAGCGCAAGGCGGAACGGGGTAAGTACCCCAGGAAAGCCACTCTGCCAAGGCTTGCAGCAACCAAGGGGGTCACTGAACGGGTGAGTTCCAGGACACTTCCTAAAGAGGTGGCACTGAGTGGGGGCTGCTGGGGACGCCTTACTTGGAAGCTTCCCCGAGCTCCCAGATGATCAGGCAACTCTCCCTACGGGATTGAGCGAAGTGTGTACCACCGTTGTTCCCACCCTGGGCAGGTGAGAGAGCCACCCCCTGTGCAGGAACAGACCCCTTTCCAAGATGGGACTAGACTCAGGGCTACGCCTACGCCCATTCTCTTAACCCCAGGAATGTCATTATATTCGTCCAGAGAGAAAATCAGGGCGGTCCCGTCACCGTCACCTCTGCCCGGGTCTGCCCCGGTGGCTGACTGCGGTGCCGCCGCTTTGGTTCTGCTCACACTCATGTGACAGTGAAAAGTCAGAATCCAGATCCCACCTCCCGTTCTGCTTCCCAACATCGGAATGCATCGTGTGTAGGAAAGGAAGGAAAGGAAGGATTTTTTCCGGAAACAGAACTTCAGGGAAAGAAGGTTCTGCATCAGAGTTCAGCCTGGACCACTCCCATGATAATTTTGATACACTTCATTTTTCATTTTATTTGTTTTTTTTTTTGAGACAGAGTCTCACTCTGTTGCCCGGGCCAGAGTGCCGTGGCGTCAGCCCAGCTCACAGCAACCTCAAACTTCTGGGCTCAAGTGATCCTCCTGCCTCAGCCTCCCAAGTAGCTGGGACTACAGGCATGTGCCACCATGCCCAGCTAATTTTTTCTATATATTTTTAGTTGGCCAATTAATTTCTTTCTATTTTTTTTAGTGGAGACTGAGTCTTACTCTTGCTCAGGCTAGTCTCGAATTACTGAGCTCACACGATCCTCCTGCCTCGGCCTCCCAGAGTGCCAGGATTACAGGTGTGAACCACGCCCGGCCAATTCTGGTACACTTTATAAGAAAATAGAAAACACTGGTCTGGGAAATCCATATTTTTTGGTTCTAATGTATGTTCTACTATAGACACGCTCTGATAGTATCAGGCTCAGCCCTGTATTCCACACATATAAATACGTGGCCCTTTGAATGAATGAACAGAACCCTGTTTTTATCAATAAGGGCAAAGATAACCATTTTCTTCAAGGACTGGTCATCTGGGTGTGTGCCATGCCACTTAGAAACATAATTTCCTTAAGAACAAATACAGTTGGTATAGAAATATCATGTGAACACCCCTGATTTTCAACTCTGGTTATACATATCCAAACCGCCTCTGAAACTTCAAGAACACATTCACACCCAGGCCCAACCTTAATCTAATTTGGAAGGTCTGTGATTTATCTTGGGAACCAGCTCTCTGCAAAGTTCCAGCGGTGCTCCTGATGCACAGCCAAAGTCAAGACGCCTGGGACTGAGTAACGACAGAAGACACAGAGAAAACTGGCTTCTCCATGGGCTCTGTGAAAATACTGTATATACAGGTGCATGGTAAATGCTTTCAGCTGGTCAAAGATAACACCAAGAATGCATGGTCCTCTCAGAAGGGTAGTAACTACCAAATACTTGCGGAGTCACAAATGTTCTTGTCTTGCAAAGGAGGCCCTGCGCGAATGGCATGCAATGACGACAGTAATAACAACAACAGATGAGAGCTTTGATAAACTCTGCCACGTGGACAAAGCATTCTGGCAAACGGCAACTCATTTGATGTTTACAAAACTCTATGCGGCAGATCAACTGAGCACTAGTGCACCAATTTACACCTAAGGAAACAGGAAGTTATTGAAACGGTATGATTTTAGGATTTCTGACGCTGTATCTTGCAAAAGATCAGAGAATGTGAGCCTGAAGCATGGGCTCCGTCGAGGGAGACACAATGCATTGCCTTCACGTGGATGGAATTCACCCTTGACTGCACTCTGGTCTCATGGTGACTGCTGAGGGGCCTGTGGCTCGTCCCTTGGACTTGATGGCGATTCTAAGGAAAAAGGGAACTAATGTGAAGTGGTCACCCACAGAAAAGGTGGGTGCCGATGAGCATTCCAGAGAGGAGGTTCTGTTAATTCCGCTCAGATTAACAAGTATTTACGGGGTGTCTACTGTGCCCTGGGAGCACTAAGCCCTGGGAATTCAGCGATGAAACAGACACGGCTCCTGCTCTGCAGCGACGTGACAGTCTCGTGCATCCGACAGGCCCAAGACAGTCACCTCAGTGTGACGCGGCTAGTTCCGCAGCAGAAGAACGTATAGGGTGCTGCAGACACACATGCACACGGGGGTCCAGGGAGGTTTTCTTGGAAGAAATTATACTGAGCGGGGCCTCAAAAAGGATCAGCAGACAGAGGGGCTCGGGGAGCAGGAAAGTAAGAAGGTTATGTCGTATGTACCCTACAGCAAACCCAGGAGGATTTGGTTTTTGCCGTAAAAGGCCCCCTTGTGCATTATTTGTAAATGTGAATTTATAAATTCTGCTTTATACATCGGTGCCTTATAAGTTTGGTTAGCATAAATCAGTTAGTTTCTCAGAATTTGCTCATCCCTAAGTGAACTCATAAATTCAAGTTTCAGAATGTGCAAAAGCTAAGAAGCAAACCTCAGGCTTGTGGCTGAGCTGTCAACATAACAGATTCTCAGCACCCGAATGCCTGGTATACTGTAGGCACTCGGTGCACACTGTTTGCAACAAGTAAAGAATGGCTTCCATCTACACGGTACTTCATAGTTTACAGAGAGCTTGTCCCTACATTTTCCCACTTCATTCTTACAATTCCATTCTTCTGATGAACGATCCAAGACCAGGAGAAGATAAATACCTTGTCTGTGGTCATATGGCTAACAACAGGCAGAATGTGATTGAGAGGCTCCAAATTCAGTGCTCTCTCTGCAGAATCCACAGGTCAGAGGGCAGACCAGCCGTAGGTAAAGCTGATAAACACAGACTGACTTCAAAACCACTATTGGTGATGTTTTAGGCAGAGTCAGATTGTGCTTTGTGGTGCAATCTGGCAGGGCCTATTCCAAATGCCATCCTCCTGGGTATAAGAAAACAAGGAACTCTAGGGACACACCTGTCAACAAGAGTTTCCCAAGATGTTCCCCTAAACCACAGTGCTGAGGATGGAGAAATTCCAGCTCTGCAGGGCATTGCATTAATGCTCAGGGAAAGGGGTCATAGACGAGAAATGCTGGCAGGGCTCGTGACAAATATCTGTGCTGGTGGGGCATGTATTGTTTGGCTAGAAGGCGTAGGCTTCTCTCAGAGAGAAGGAATGTCCAAAATATTCCAGACAGTAAGAGACTTTCTCTGAGCCAGCTACACAGCTCTCCTTCTCACCAACGGGTAGGAGCAAGCAGCTCAACTGACCAGCAAGCTTGCAAATGCAGGAATTTTTTTTTTTTCCCTGCATGAATAAGATGGCAAAGATGCACCTTGACTCAGCTCTGAAAACCTTGGGACAATTCCCCTAGAGCCCCCAAGCCCCATGGAAGTGACAGTGAGAGCATCTTTCTCTGTGCATCTGGTATACCAGCATCTAAGCCCCTTGAACGAGGACAGAAGGTATATAAGCTGCATTGTGCAAGAAATGCTACGGCAGCAAAGACAATCTAACCAGCCAGAAATAACAGGCACACGAAGGAAATGTTTTTGAAACAACTAAAAAAATCCTAAGAACAGATGATTCCAACTGAGTCAGGTTCTTAGCCCTTTCACCGGTAGGCTGCCCCAGCCTGCGTTTGTGACTCATCAAGTCCTAACTTTTTCAGGGTCCCTCCTTCCCAGTCTCTCAGTCACCATCCGGGCCCTCCTCACCCCCATGAGCCATGCAACAGCTACCCAGGTGTGCACCTGCTATGCACCCAGCTCTGTGCCAGGTACTCAGAATGTCCCTGCCGGACAGGGCTGACCAAGGGAATGCACAGTGTTCTCTATCTGCACTGTCCAATATGGCAGCCACCAGCCATGGGTATCTACTTAAAATGCAGTAAGTGTGACCCATGCACTGCATTTGTCACTTTATTTCATTTTAATTACTGTCAATTAGCCACACGGGGCTAGAAGCCACAGGATAGGCCAGCACAGCTCTGGGGACCGTCAGCCTCTCGAGAGGCCCCTGCCCTCTGTCTCCAGCCTCCAGCTCGCTCTGCAGTCTCCTAGCCACGGCTCTCATTACCCTATTTCCCAGCTCCAGAACTTTCAATAATGCGACATCATCCATAGATTAGAGTCCAAACTCTTTGTGCTGACTTTCTCTGGCAGCCATAATGAGCCATTATGTCATTAACCTAAATTTCACTCATCTGACACTCCCTGACCTCAGAGGGCTTATAATACAGTTAGAAAAAGTGCTTTATAATAAAAACTCTTGCACTATTTCTCCCGTTCTGCACACTCTCTGCTCTGTCCCTAGCTACACCACTGTCCTCATAGACCCACCGCTCACAGCCTCTCCCCCATCGAGCCTGTCTTCAGTGTTCGTGTCTTCTCCAGGAATCCTTCTCTCGTGGCCTTAGCTGCAAGCCATGGCTCCTCCCTTTCAACATCTTCTAGCACCTTCTCCCATCTTGTAGGTGAGGAGACTGAGGCTTAGGGGCTAAGCCACTTGTTCCAAACATATAGCACGAATTCAACCAAATACACATTGAAAACACAGCATTCGAGGCAGGTGGAACTTCCTGAATCCAAGGATTCTGCAGAGCCGATTTTGGGACTTGAGCACCCGCAGATTTTGGTACCCTCGGGGAGGTGGGGGGGTCCCCAGAACCAGTCCTCACGGATCTGAGCAACAACTGTACTCAGAAGGTGGCAGGAGCCCAAGTTCCCTGCTTTCCAGATCGTTTTCTGCGCCCCACCTGGCTACTGACTGGTGGTGAAGGCACCTTCCTGCTGGTATATTTGAGCCTCAGAATGGGACACAACGCATAGAATTTTTAAATCCCCCTCTGGGCCTGCCAGATAACAGATTCAAAGTGAACACTGGTGGATACGTTGGCCGAGATGTCCTCCTCTCTGGTCCCAAAGCATCCCACAAGGGGCTCCCTCTGGCAATCTCTGTGTCGCAGGAATGCTGGGCACTCACCAGCATGATGAACTGGACAAATAAGACTCAGGACAGGCCGGGCCCGGTGGCTCACGCCTGTAATCCTAGCTCTCTGGGAGGCCGAGGCAGGAGGATCGCTCGAGGTCAGGAGTTCGAAACCAGCTTGAGCAAGAGCAAGACCCCGTCTCTACTATAAATAGAAACAAATTAATTAGCCAACTAATATATATAGAAAAAATTAGCCGGGCATGGTGGCACATGCCTATAGTCCCAGCTACTCAGGAGGCTGAGGCAGGAGGATCGCTTAAGCCCAGGAGTTTGAGGTTGCTGTGAGCTAGGCTGACACCACAGCACTCTCTCTAGCCTGGGCAACAAAGCGAGACTCTGCCTCAAAAAACAAACAAACAAAAAAGACTCAGGACATCAATGGCGTGAGTGAGTTCCAGCCACCTGGTGGTCAGGGCCTCTTGGCAGCCAAGTGCTTCGAACAACTCGGCAGCAGCTAGGTCCCCACACCAGCCTGGGCACCTTGACAGTTACGGCTGTGACTTCTCTATCTCAGGACCCATCCCAGTGCCCAGAAGACAGTGGGCACTCAACAAAGATAATGCTAAAAATAAACACTGCGGTGGCGCGCCATGCTGAACACGCTACACACGGTAGCTAACTTACTCCTCCGCGTCCATCTGTGTTGCACAAACAGGGAAGGAGGCTCGGGGAGGGCAAGCCACTTGCCCAGGTTCATGTGACCGAGAGGCAGAGAAGCTGGAAGGAGAAAGCAGAGACCTCTGCTCTTAAGCGCTGTGTTTCAGCCAGATCGACACCTTCGGAAAACACAGTGCCGAAACACTCCACCTCTGTTCCCCAATGACTCAGACCTAAAATCATGTGTCGAGGCAGACTAGGGCAGGCATCCGAATTGGGGAGGCCCAAGAGATGGAGACCGCCCACAGGCAGGGGACGTACATAATTCAGGGATGAATTACAAGTACAGGAAGAGGAAAACTAGAATGAACCTCCAGGTGTTGCATAGGAATTGAAGGTGTCAGTTTGAACTCATGGTTTTTAATTTTTTTTTTAATTGAGACATAGTCTTGCTCTATCACCTGGGCTACAGTGCAGTGGCATCATCATAGCTCACTACAACCTCAAACTCTAAGGCTCAAGCGATCCTCCTGCCTCAGCCTCCCGAGTAGCTGGGACTATAGGTGCACACCACCATGCCTGGCTAATTTTTCTATTTTTTGTAGAGACGGGGGTCTTGCTATGTTGCTCAGGCTGGTCTTGAACTCCTGATCCTCCTGCCTTGGCCTTCCAAAGGGTTAGGGTTACAGGTGTGAGCCACCATGCCTGGCCAAGAAAAACTTCTTAACAATGATGGGGAAAAGAATAACTATATAATAGAGAAGCCCAGTAAAATCCACCTTAGTGGCCAAAGTGAATGTCACCATAACAGGACAAAAGGAAATCACAAGCCACTTGATGGGCCTCAACAAGGACACAGAATCACTCGTGTGCTGTTCCTATCAAAGGTGCCGGCCTGACTCTAATCACAAGGGAATGTCACACACACAGCACACGGTGGGTGTTCTACAAAATGACGGTCCTGGACATAAATGTCGGGGACACGACGGCCAAAGAGAGACTTGAGAAATGTCCCAGACTGCAGGAGACCCAAGAGATAGGGCAACTACATGCAATGGGCACTCCCGAACGGGATCTTGTCACTACAAAGGACCTCATGGGGACACATGACGAATCTCACACGGGTCTGCAGATTAGACCGTGAGAAGGTGTCAGGGTTCAAGTTCTGCATGCATGGCCATATGGGGGGATTTGTACTCCAAGGGCGATGAGCAGCAGGATGGCAACTTGCTTTCAAATGGTTCCGAAGAAAAGTTCTTTGCACTGTATTTGCAACTGTTCTGTAAGTCTGAAAGTATTTCAACATTTTAAAAACTATCCTTTAAAAATTCCACTTAATCAGATGCATTTTATTATTATTGTTTTTTCCTTTCTTTTTAATTTCAGCATATTATGGGGGTACAGATTTTAAGATTTTAAGATTTCAATAAATGCCCTTTCCCCCCCTCCGCCCACAAGTCTGAGTTTCCAGCATGACCATCCCCCAGATGGTGCACATCTCACTCATTATGTATGTATATACCCGCCCCCCTCCCCCCTCCCCCCTGCCCAATACCCTATTACTGTAGTACCTATGTGTCCACTTAGGTGCTGCTCAGTTAATACCAGTTTGCTGGTGAATATATGTGGTGACTGTTTTTCCATTCTTGGGATACTTCACTTAGTAGTATGGGTTCCAGCTCTAACCAGGAAAATATAAGATGTGCTATATCACCGTTGTTTCTTAGAGCTGAATAGTAGATGCATTTTAAAACACTAATTGTCATTTTTCTTTATCGGTAGGTGATAAAAGCTAAGATCATTCTACTGACCGTTGTTATTGGCGGATTTCCTGGCTCTCTTCTTCCGGCTCTCGGATACTATTTCGCTCATCAGCTGAGATCCTTCCCTGCCCCAGGACCATTTTCCCTCTGTGTCTTCCAGAACAGAAGCGGCCCTGCTCCACGCACACGGCAGCAGGGAACGATGGCAGGCTCTGCTCTCCTAGTTCTTCTTGGTCCGTGTGTCCAGATTTGAGGGCCTCTGCCTCCCACGCACGGCCCTGGCCCACGGCAGACCTGATTTTAGCCTTTCCCCGCCCTGCCACTGAATGTCTGGAACAGCGGGGGTCAACATGTCCACGCGAGCCTCCCATTGTGAAGGGCACTAGAAGCCAGGATGCCGCAGTCCTGCAGGATGTGACTCAGCATCCTGTTCCCAGTGTTTGGGGCGGCCAGTAGCTCTGGCGCCAAGCACTGCTGCTGACTTCACCTCCGCAGACCACAAACACCCAGGTTAATTGGTGAGATGGGCATGCAGCCTCAGCTCTCCCCGTGGGCTGCAGGGCCAGAGCTAAGACAACCTTTTTGTCTATCCATCGTGCTGGGTCCCCTTAGGAACACCCACAGGTACCTATCTATCAGGAAGAGTTCTTCAGAGAAACTGACCTGCTGGTATTTTAAGGACACCACGAATCAAGAAACTCATCTTGTTTCCCTCTTTGCTTTGATGACTAGGAAACTCAAGGTCAGATTCGTGGCCAAACTCTAATAACTGTACCAATGTTATGCCATGCATTCCATGTCCAAACCTTCCCCAGACTTCATTTTACCTTCTTTCCTCTCCACGGTCCAATTTTCTCCCTAATGTTAAATTCTATTGTTCCCTGTGAATTTTATAAGCCACTTCAAATTCCTTCTGGAAGGAGCTATGGTAGATACAGCATACACGTTACCCCCAGGGGTTAAGGACTCTTTTTTAGGCAATAGAGTCCCCAGCATTGAGCACAGAACCCATTTATAGGCACTAAATACACATTGGCTGAATCGATAAATACAGCAAATAACTAAATAAAAACCACCTCCATTACCAGGCTGCTCAACAAGAGAAACTTCTCCCTCCCAGCCCACGTGGTGGGGCCTGCTCAGGAGTTCCCAGGGCCTGGGGTGCGGGTTCCTCAGGGAGCCCTCTTGCTGCAGGGGTAGCTGACAGTTCCGCAACTCCAGACCTAAAGAGCCAGACTCCCACGTGCACCAGACACAGCACAGCCCAGGCGGGCCTGGGCACGCGGGAAGTGACAAGTGATTTCCAGAGGTGGCAGCCAGCCTGGCTCTCTCCAGACCACACCAACGGTCCCCTCCCTGTTGGGAATTCTGACCAGGCCCAGATTTGGGGAAACATGAAACACGCCTTGAAAACTCTTGGCAAGCACCTGCCAGGCTCTGACCACGGGGCGACCGCAGGATCGCCCCCTGCAGGGAGAGACAGGCATGTCCTAACGCAAGCCCTCCTGACAGCCTGCTCCTCCGGAACAAAGTCTTTGAAAAAAAGAGCTTCAAAAGTAACCATTGTGGGGAGGAGAGGGGAAGGGAGAAAGAAGGAAGAAAGAAAGAGGAAAGAAGGAAGGAAAGAGAAAGAAAAGAAAGAAAGAAAATCTGTAAATACAAAGGCGCCCGAGAATGATGGCTCTCATGACTCATCACCAATGACAGTCACGGTTCCCGATAATCACGCATGGGCCGGACACCACAGGGGACAAGACTGTCTCTAAACCTCGCAAGGGCCCCGGGACTGGGGTGGGTCTTCCCTCAGCTTCAGGGAGGCGGGTGGCTGGCGCCGGGCCACAGTCACACAAGTAAGTGGCGACTGTGCCCCATCCCAGAGCCTGCTCTGTCCGTGCAAGGCTCCCCCTGCGTGACCTGTCTCTAGCGCGCAGTCTCTGGGGACGCACGACCCTTCTGCCCCACCCTCTTGCCAAGGCGGGAGTCCCCACCCCGGCCCGATCACCCAGCTCGCCTTCAAAGTGGCTGCTCCTTATTCTGCTTAGTCCTTTTTCATCAATCCCAGTTTCTCATTTTCAGCCTCCTCTGAAGCAGAGCGACTGGTGTGGACGTCCTCCCCATCTTGGGAAGTTTCCAGTAACTCGTCCAGATCCAGGGATCTGACCACAGCACAACGCATGCTGTGGTCACAGCAAGACAATACATCTCAAGACAGAGCCTAGCTAGCTCTTCTGACTCCTTCTCAAGCTCTGTGCCATTTGCCATGAGAATGATTACAGGCGCCACTGTCACCCCCAAGCGGAGCCTGCAGGCGCACACCCCCCCTCGGCCTGCTGAGCGAGCCAGAAGAATGAGACCGGGGCGCGTGGCACTCTTCTGAAGTCCAAGTACTGGTACTTTGAAAGTTTAATGAAACCTACTAGACTCTGAGCAAAATTCACTTTAAGTGAAACTTAATAAGTTTAATTAAGCTCCAATCCAATCAAATTAACTCTTCACCTCTCTGTCCTCATTTCTCTCCACTCTAGGACGAATTTTCTAATTAAAAGGATATACATGCATGTTGAAGGCAAATTCTGATTTTAAAGTCCAATGTGCCAACGAACTGCAGAAATAATACGATATCGGAGTTAAACCGAAAGGAACGGCCAAAGAGTCCACAGCTCTAGAATTTTAAAAGTTTGTGTGCCCCAGGGTGTCAATGGGAGGCCACCCCCTAAAAAGCCACGGGGATGGGGGCAGGAAGGGACAGGCTGAACGTAAATTTGCGTGTCTGCTTGAGGGAGTGGAGCAGAAAGGAGGAAAGCCGGGCTCTTGAGTGGGAGAGACTTGCACTCAAACCCTGGCTCCTCGAACTATTCTAGTTCCTCACAGCGAGGAGAGTCCCAGCGCTGCAGGCTGGTCGTGATAACAAAATGACATCGAGGACGTGCGCAAAGCTCTAAGCCCAGAGCCTGCGCCCAGCAGGAGCCGGCCGTGTTCCTCCCCAGATACCCTGGCGGTGGCAGGGAAGGGTGACGCACGGCAACTCCTGCTTTAAGCGGAGCTCAGGGGGGCAACAGGACTTGCCCAAAGCACGATGGCGCCGCTACAGGCTCAAACAGGGAGAATGGACGCGAAGCCATGGTTCTTCCGGACTCTGCCTCCTGGTGACAGGGCTAACGTGGCGGGAGCAGGCAAAGTAGCTCAGCAGCTCACCAATTCTGAGGTTCAGAGTGCAGGTTCTGGGGTCAATGAGACATGGGGTCTTGGCTCTACCACTCACTACTGCACGAAATCAGGCCGGTTTATCTCGCTGCCTTTTTTTTTCTTTTTTTTCTTGAGACAGAGTCTCACTCTGTTGCCCAGGCTAGAGTGCCATGGCGTCAGCCTCGCTCACAGCAACCTCCAACTCCTAGGCTCGAGCGATCCTCCTGCCTCAGCCTCCCAAGTAGCTGGGACTACAGGCATGCACCACCATGCCCAGCTAATTTTTTATATATATATTAGTTGGCCAATTAATTTCTTTCTATTTATAGTAGAGACAGGGTCTCGCTCTTGCTCAGGCTGGTTTCAAACTCCTGACCTTGAGCAATCCGCCCGCCTCGGCCTCCCAGAGTGCTAGGATTACAGGCATGCACCACCATGCCCGGCTAATTTTTTATATACGTATCAGTTGGCTAATTAACTTCTTTCTATTTATAGTAGAGACGGGGTCTCGCTCTTGCTCAGGCCGGTTTCGAACTCCTGACCTCGAGCGATCCGTCCGCCTCGGCCTCCCAGAGTGCTAGGATGACAGGCGTGAGCCACCGCGCCCGGCCTACACCAAGTCCTAACCCATGGAATCTGCGAGATGGTAAATGTGTCCTGTTCTAACCCGTGCGTTTGCGGTAGTCTGTTACATAGCGACGGGTAACGGATACGGTGACCCCCACACGTGTCCATCTCTAGCACCAGCCTGGACATAGCAGGTGCCGGACACCTCCTGGAAGCACGTAACTGGCCAGACTGTCAACAGAGACGCAAAGCCAGGCTGAGATAAACCATCAAGAAGGGCAGAGAAGAACCCCGAGGGTTCCCTGAAGGTGGACAGGGGCAAGAGCAGGGGGCTCGGTGGAGACAGGGAGGTGTGGTCTGCGGAAAGGACAGGGCAGCGCCCCTCCCTGACACTGGGGGGCTGGGGGAGGAGGCACAGCCAGCGTCAGAAGGCTGTAAGGACAGGGTCCCTGGGGGAACTCCAAGTCAAGACCAAAAGGGGAAGGGAGTGTGGGGAGAACGGCAGAGGTGTAGGAGACTTTACACTTTACCACCAAAATCAAACTTTAACGCAGAGAAGATAAGATCCTGCTGCTCCGGCCGAATGTGTGCTTGGGCAGACAATTGCAAAGAACAAAATGAAAAGAACTCTAAGGACCACTTTCGAGCCTTTGACTTGGTAAAGCTGGATTAAAAAACAAACAAACAAACAAAAAATTCACTCCTGATCCACACTCTGGAGACAACACAACCGTATTATCTGCCCGGTGCCCTGCCTGGCGCACACCCACTCACGTCTCATGCCAGCCCGAGCCGGCTCCCAGGATGGCGAGGGAGCCAGGCGCTGGTGCCAGCAGGGCCATCTGCTCACCGGTTCCCACAGTCCGAACAGCACGGCTTCCAAAAAGGTGCTGAGAGAGGCCGGCAGCAATCTGCACGTGCACCGAGCGGGGGGAGAGAGCTGGACTCCCGCCGCCCGGCATCCGTCATCTGCGTGCTGGGCAGGAGACGATCAGCTCCTGAGACGCTTCCCAGAAGGTCTTCGGAGAAACTGTCTGAGTCACAACACTGGCTCCTCAAGGCGTGCGTTCTTACTTGCATCTTGCGGGATCGTAGCCGGGTGGAGGATGCGGAGGCTGCTCAAGTCACACAGTTCCCGCAGCCGGGCCCTCTCGGTCCTGGACACAGCAGCTGAGGGGAGCCGGCCCTTCCGTCTTCTGAGCTGTGGCCCACCCTGCACAAGGCAGAACGCTGCACCCCAGCCCACCACGGCCCTCCTTCTGTCATTCTGTGCAAGGAGCTTCACGCAAAAGACACGACAACCCGGGAAGGTCGCGTGGTGTCATTGCCGTTTTACAGGTGGAAGGATCGAGACCACAGAGGTCAAGGAACTCAGCTACTAGGCCAGGAGCCAGAGGCTGAACCTAGGTCTGCCCGACTCCAACCCCCACTCTCTTTCCTCTGCACCTCACTATTGCTCACACGCATTTCCAATGTACCCCAGAGTCAAAAGATCACCCGTTTAAGCTGTACAAATGCTACGTGCAGGAAGACAGCCGAGGCCTGGTCACTGAGGGATGTCCCAGCAGTTGGGAACGTGACGAAAGCACACATGACTGCCCCACAGGCAGGTGTGGTACCTGCCACAGAGAGAGAGAGAGAGAGACCAAGAGCTCCCTGCTTTCTCTGAATTAGAAGTCACAAAGGTCCAGGGTGGGAGCAACCTCCACTGACCATGAGGACTGTGGCCAAGTGAAGCAGGGATTGGCTTAGGGACAGAGAGTGACTGGGGAAACAGGCGGTCCTGATGGAGAGGGGGAAGGGCCAGCCACGCAGAATGAAGGCAGGGCGCAGGTGGGACCGGGCCCTCAGGGTGACATACATGGGAGAGGGACAGGCCGATGGGTGGCCATGCCGTGCAACAGGGAGCTGTGAGGACCTGAATGACAGCACCCCAGGGAGACCTGGGGAAGAAGACAGCAGGTGAGACTCCCCATGATTCAGCAATGCATCGCAGACGGGTGAGTCAAAGCTGACTTCCTGGATGACCCAAAACATGAAACTATGAGTTAAGGACAAAGGGAAGAAAAGAGAGGGACCACCCCCAGTTTTCTCCCTCCCAGCACCCCTTAGAGAAGAAAGAATGGCAGTTTCTCTCCAGGCTCCACTGGAAGCAAAGAGAAATCTCCTCTCCCTAACTCTCCTCCACCTAAACAAACAAAAACGACTCTTGCATAACTTTTTTCTCTAGAAGAGAGGCTTTGAGGGAAAAGACCTAAAACAATGCAAATTAACAGGTGGATGTGAAAAGGTTTCAATCACAGCTTAAGCCAGGACCAGAGTGTACCTACTCTGGCCAGGAGGATTAGAAACCAGGATGGTGTTCTCTGCCTAAAAAGGGAAGTGAAATGTCAAGGTGAGTAAAGAGGGAAGGGGGGAGGGGGAACAAGCCCAGAGCCCAGGTCCCTGACGCCAGCCCAGGGTCTCCCAGCAGTCACGGTGACATTGGGGACCTGCTAAAAGCAGCATAGAGGGACTGGCTGTCAGGGGTCAGAATGACCTGACACCTAGGAGGCACCCACCACAAGTCAGCGGGTTCTGGCCCTGGCACTGCCTCTAACCACCTGGATGCCCTTCGGCAAGTCCCCTCGCCTGCATGTCCCAGACGGCTGATTCGACTAACCTGGTCTCCGGAAAGGCGGCAGGGTATGATCAACTCAGGTGTCGGAGGGGGCAGCGGCCTCGCTTTGAGTGTAGCATTTCCTGCATGCAACCTTGGGCCTCAGGTTCTTTACCTACCAACTGGGAAAGTACCGCGCCTAGGGTTGTTCCGAGGATGACATATGGCAATATATGCCACCGCAAAAGTGTTATTTCCCGTCCCTTTGTAAGAGCCTCTGCAGCTCCAAACTAGGCAGAGAGGAGGAGACCTTTTATTATAGAGAAAGGGCCATCACAACACATTTTCACATCACTGCCATTTGTAAGTTCCTAGTAACTGCCAACAACTCCAAACGCTATGCTGTCAGCTCATTAAAGGTAATTAAAAAATGAAAATAGTTCTTTGCCCCTAAGACAGTCTAAGTGAGAGGGCTCAATGCTATCTCAGGGACAAGAGAAAGAGATGTTCGCAAGGGGTGGGATTCTTCCCCCAGGAAGGGGCTGGAGAGGTGCTCCGAGGGGGGAGCTAGGCACCTGGGGCTGCATTGCCCAGGAAGCCCAGTCCCCAGCGCCCTGCCTCCACCCAGACAGTCAGATCTACAACCCCATCCATTACTGCCCCCACTTGGGAGTCCGGCTGTTCTCAGCCTGCAAACCCTGACCTAGGCCCCGACCAACCAAAAATCCGAGGGTGAAAGGGCAAACGTGTCCTCTTGTCTCCGGAGGACATTCAAAACGAGGATCTAGCAACTCTTTGGCTTTTGGAGGCTAGTATTTCCCTACGCACATAATCTTGAGAAATGTGTGCCACGATAAAAGTGAATATATTTTCCCTCCCTGCACTCAAACACGCAGAGACTTCAAAGAGAGGCTAAGCATAGTTCTACCACTTTTGCATGAGAGTTTAACCAGGAGAACATCCTGCTCTCAGTAATGAACACTTGACCCCGATTTCTGAACACACATTTCCTTTTCCAATTAATTTTCCTCCTCCTCCTCCTAAGATAAAATAGACTTAAAAAAAAAAATGCCTGAAAGTTTGTTTACTTTTTTTAAACTCTGAGGTCAGAGTTTAAGACTGGTTCCTTGGGGCAAAGGAATACATTATATAATGAAATGCTGAATCATCTGTAAACCAACAAAATACCCAAACAAAGAGAAGGCCTTAATTTTTGGCAAAGGAAAACGAAAGATGTTTTTGGTGTCCACTAGTGAACACAGCAACTGAAGACTTTATCTTAAGAAATCTTTTTAATGAGCATAGCCAAAGATTGCTCATGATTACTCATATAAACCACCCTGAATGGATAAACCTAGGGCTTTGAATACCTGTTTCAAACTGGCAAAGTCCTTACCTCCAGTGAGCTTTTGCTTACCAAAAGCAGGGTGAGAAAGTATAGTACAAAGGTATAGTACAATGGTTAATTTTTTTTTTAAGACAGAGGAAAAATCTGCAAGAAAATACATAAAAATGCTCATAATGGTAATGCCGGGGAGGAGGTAGGTCACCTAATGTTATTATAGGTGATTATAGTTAAACAGGTATAATTTTGTAGACTTTTAAAGTACTACTCTTGTATGTGCTTTAAGTATACTATTTTAGGCAAGAAAAAAAAAAAACAGATGCATTCTTTTGGAGAGTTTTCCCTTTAAGAAAGGAACAAGAGTATTTCCTTACCTGCTTGGAAGAAAGACTTCACAACAAAAACGAAAAGTCTGCTTACCTGAGGTTTAACTTTCGATCTTCGTCGCTGCCAGCCTCAAGCTGCAGAGAAAGAGAGAGAGAACGTCACACCACGGACACCACTATTACCAACAAGCCTCGGACAGCGGCCTCGCATTTTCTATCCTGGTGTTGGAAAAAGATAAAGATGTCCAGGAAACCCGGCTCCTTCTAAATGGGTGCACGCTTTCCTCCCCAGTGCTGGCCTGTCCTGAGTCATTTCCATGGAGGAATCTGCAGGTTTACCCGCATTCCCGCTGCGGTCGGGGCCCTGATTCCCGATAACTGAACACTTCCTATCTGGGACTGTTACCCCAGCTCACTCTCTCTTAGAGGAGAGCTCTCGACTTTCCGGAGTTGTTCTGGATCTTATCCTGTTTTTCTCTTTTCAGGGGAGGGGGCTATGTTTTAAGAGAATCCATTTCCTCCGTCAAGCCAGGCAATACCAGCTGAGTGATGAAGACCATTTAAAAAAAAAAAAAAAACCGTGCCAGGCAAGTCTTGCACAATGGAAGGGGGCCAGGAATTGGGCTATCTGTGGGTCTCCAAAGCCCCTGGTGGTTCTCAGAAAGACTTAAGTGTTTAATATGAAATGTTCCAGGTGATTGGCTTACTTATATAAATGAAAGAAAAGGATATTGAATATTTCTAAAAGGCCAAGAGGTTGGGCTCTGAAAGTAACTATGACTTTTTTTTTTTTTTCCCCAGAGAGAAAACTGAAATGAGAAGAAAACACACACACATTCCCCAGACAGCTCTGCAGCGCTGGGACTTGGCATGCTTTTTATGTTACACAGAGGCGCCCAGTGAATGGGAAAGAGAAACCTGGAAAGCTAGGAGAGATGGCTAGGAGAGATGCAGGACTGATCGAGGACAGAAATGAGGCAGAAGCCAACGGTGGCTGGAAACACGTCAAGCGCTAACATAGGGAAGGGCATGGGTAGCAAGGGACACCCACAAGGAGGTGGCAACTTCCACCAAGAATGAGTATACCAGGGAGCCCTGGAGTCCCTAAATTGTGTTAGGATGGTGGATGCATGTGATTATTGCAGAGGCCGACACGCAAGGGCGCACACTGGTGGCCATGCCAGTCGTTCCCATGCTCCCTACCCTACGCCGAAGGGGAAGTGGAAAAACCAGGCAAAGCTTTGCTGACCACGGGCCACCAGCTCCCGTCCTGCAGCTAAACACACACAAAAAAACCAACTCACGATAACCACGACGAACTTAGAAGAGGATGTTCGGTCTAACCTAGCAGTTCCCAGCTGCTGGGGATGAGTTTTCACCATAGGGGACACTGGACAGTGTCCGGAGACATTTTCCTGGAGGCTGCTACTGGCATCTAGTGGGTAGAGGACAGGATGCCGCCACACATGCCACGACGCACATGAGAGAACGTTCTGGCCACAAGTATCAGCAGTGCCATGGCTGAGAAACCCTGGTCCAACCCCCAAAAGCGCCTGGGGAGCTGCCCATGATAATTAGTCACCTTGAAGGTTTGTCAGAAATAACAATGTTATCACGATCCATTCCTGAAAATTGCTGGTCTATCTATTCTCGTGCTCTGGCCTGTTGGCACACAGGACTTGAGATAAGGTTAACAGGAAAATGACATAAGTGAGATCATTAAAGATTGCAAAAAAAGAGGGAGAAAATTAAAAGAGGGAGGAGAGGGTTGCTTTAGGGCTGAGGGCTGTGACAGCCTTCAGTTTCCCACGCCACGCAGCAGGCCCAGCTGTGCCAGGAAACCGCTGCCTTGAGTGTGTCTGACTCATCGAAGAAGTTGCAGTTGGATGAATGAGGGGACCCAGGGCGCAGACTTCACCACCATTTCGTTCTCTGTCACTCTCTGGGGTTCTCGGATAAAAGGCAATGTCAGGTCGGCCATATGTGCCAAAGGACACAAGAAAGAGGTGACCTAGTCCTTTTAGATGACCCGAGACACAGAGAAGGGAGGCCACTCTGAGAACGGAAGGGAGGGCAGACCACAGGCAGGGCCAGCCTGGTCCAGGTCTCTGGACTCAACATCCACTTGCTGTGTCCACTCCATCTTGCTTCCCGTCTGAACACATCTGGGAGAAAGCTAGACTTCCGGGAGCATCCTAGCCTCTGCTCCCTCCCCAGGCGATGGGTGCTGCTCACTTACTGAGGCCAAATAAAAGCCAGCGGAGGCTGGGCGTGGTAGCTCACGCCTGTGATCGCTCAAGGTCAGGAGTTCAAAACCAGCCTGAGCAAGAGTGAGACCCTGTCTCTACTGAAAATATAGAAAGAAATTAATTGGCCAACTAAACATATATAGAGAAAAATTAGCCGGGCACGGTGGCACATGCATGTAGTCCCAGCTACTCGGGAGGCTGAGGCAGGAGGATCGCTTGAGCCCAGGAGTTTGAGGTTGCTGTGAGCTAGGCTGATGCCACAGCACTCTAGCCAGGGCAACAGACTGAGACTCTGTCTCCAAAAAAAAAAAAAGCTGGCTGAGTTTTACTCCATATTTACGTAGTCATTGGCCCTTAGGAAAAATAATGCCTTCTATCATAACTGAAAATATGTCTAGCAGAAACCACCCAAGTGTCCAGCAAAATGTGGTACGTCCATACAGTGAAATATTATTTGGCCATGAAAAGGAATGAAGGACTGCCACATGCTACATCACGGATGAACCATGAAAACATGACGCTAGGTGAAAGAAGCCACTCACAAAAGGCTCCATGGTATACGACTCTATTTCTTTGAAATGCCCACAACTGGCAAATCCATAGAAACAGGAAGTAGCTAAGTGGTTACCTAAGGGTTGGGGAGGGTGCAAGTGTTGGATGAGAGGTACAGGGTTTCTTTTAGGGGTGCCGACAATGTTCTGGAATTAAATAGCGGTGATGTGCACAATCTTGTGACTGTACTAAAAAAAAAGCTATTGAATTGTACACTTAAAAATGATGAATTTATGGTATGCAACTAAGAGGTGATAAAACCATACAAATGTTGTCTAACACAGGAATAGATCAGGTGTAGATAACACAGGGAGCGTGGGGTTTGGAATCAGAAATCTGGGCTGAGAGCCTCAGCCTGAAGCCAAGCTCTTCCCTCATCTCACGTGGTTTTTGTGATGAGAACCTGAGATTAAGTGCATGAAAATAAGTTGTCATCTGCCAGACAGCTACAGACATGATGCAAGAGAACAGCCCTCCTCTCCGTGGGGAGGAGGGACACCAGTGCAACTTCTCAGTTGCAGGCAAGTGGCCACCAATATTCTTTTGCCTCTGATCCGCCGCGTGCAGAGGGGGGCCTACCAGAACCTTCTGTGTGCAGACAAGATAACTCACCAATGGCCTTGGACAGGAGGGGGGCTGTGAAGGTTCACTCTGAAAATGTTTGTGCCAAGCCTGGCAAAATGAGGCCGAAGAGCTACACCACCAGGGCAGCTAAGCCAAGCACAGCTCTTCTCTGCTGTGACACAAGCAAACCCCTCCCGCGCGATCAGTTCAACTCCCCCACGCTCTCGCCACGGAGAAGCGGCCTGCGCGGCCCACACGCCGGCTGCGCAGCTTCCTGGGCCTGCAAGGCTGCTCCACTGGCCTTCTCGAAACACAGCTGGGGCTTCACGGTGACACTCGCTCAGCCTTGCCATGCATATGAGTCTAGACCACAGGCCTTAAAGGGAGAGAGACTGCAGGACAAGAGGGTCTGCCCGGCAGCGGAGGGACCTGCTCAGAGGCCTGAGGCCCCGCCTATAGGGCAAGTTGGCAGACTCAGAGGGTGTCAGTCCCGAATTCGCCCCAGAGCAAGGAGGAGCCAGCCAAACATGGCCGGGGCGCACACAGACCCCCCAGGAAACCCCCCCATGCTATCACAAAAACCCCGGAATGGGCTCCAGCCACACGGGAAGAGGCGCAGACACGCGCGTCCCGAGCGACGTTACAAGACGCCAACACCGGACTGGGCTGCGCACACAGACGTGCGACACCCCGCCAGCCACACGGAGCCCAGAGCGACCCGGGCGCGCCTTCAGACACAACTCCAGAGGCGCGCAGCCCGGGAGACACCTCGCACGTTTGCAGGGTCACCCCCGCGTCCGTCTCACACGGGTCACCCAGGCACGGTCCCCGGCAGACAGGTCGCCAGCCAGGCACTCGGGCAAAGGGCCCGCACCCGCCGCGGGGGCGCAGGTCTCGGAGCCCGCGTCTGTCTCTCTCGCAGCCTCTCAGTCCGGAGTCCCGGCCGCACATGCCGTCTCACGCCCCGCCAGCGCTGGACGGGGTCCACCGGCGCCCGCGCTGTCACCCCGGCCCCGCTGCCCAGGGCGCTCCCCGCGGCGGGGCCCCTCCGGAGCTGCCGCAGCCCCGCGCGAGCGGCGCGGCCCGGCGCGGGCGCGGCGGCCGGGCCTGCGCGGGGCCGGGCTCACCTCGCTGTTGCTGGCCGAGGAGGAGGCGGCGCTGGGCGTGGGGGAGCGCTGCAGCGTCACCAGGGCCATGGCTGCGGCGCGGCGCGGGCGTCCCCGAGGCCTCGAGCCGGAGCCGCCGCCGCCGCCGCCGCCCGGGCCGGGCCGGGGCCTGGAGGAGCCGCGCGCGGGCGGCCGGGCCGAGCCGGGCCGGGCCCGCCCCTCGGGCTCGCGTCCGCCCCGCGCCGGCCTCCCGCCCCCCGCCTCCCGCGCCGGCGCGCGGCCCGGAGCGCGGACGGGCGGCGGGCGGGGCGGGGCGGCGCGGCGCGCGTGCGCGGGGCCCGGGCGGCGGCGGAGGCCCGGCTGTGGGTCACGGCCCCGCCCGCCCGTCGCACACGCCCCGCCCGCGCGCCCGCCCTCCGCCCGGGAGCCTCGGGGGCGCGCCCGCTGCGCAGGCCGGGGAAACTGAGGCCCGGCGGTCGCGCAGGGACCGGGAAGTAAAAGACGGCCTGGCCGGCGCGCCATGGTCTCCTGCAGGAGGTGTGTGCCGAAACTCGTTCGTTCATTCGTCGTCTGCAAACCATTTACTGAGCACCTACTAAGTGCCCGGCATTGGGTGCACAACAATAAGCAAAATAGATGAGGCCTGCCCTCAGAGGCCTGATCGTACAGAAGTTAATCAAATTACTAGGCACGTTTACAAAAATTAGTTTACTAATCTTTTTCAGTGAATTATTTCTGTGTGTACAGAAACCCAGCCAGCTTCTGGGGTGGGAGATGGGGTGGTCAGGGAACGCTTTCGAGCGGAGGAAGAGAGATTTGCTCTGAGGTCTGGACACTGGGCCTAACGGTGAAAGGAGGGGAGACACCTCTCCAGGTAGGGGACACAGCAGCCACCAAAGCCTGGACACAGGAAGGAGGCTGTCGCCCAGAGGCCAGCACCCAGGGAGAGGAGGCGGGAGGAGTGGTGGGGGTCAGGATCTGCTCTGGAAAGCTGGCTCTGGCTGCTGCGTGCAGAAGGGACTGTGGGCAGAGGGGAGGAGGGAGACCAGGGAGGAGGCTGCTGCTGTTGTCCTGGGCAGAGGTGACCAGTATGGGGATGGAGAGAAAGAAGTGAAAGGAAGATACAGGAAGCTTCTCTTTTATCCCAAATCCCCTCCCCCACCTCTGCATGTTGCACACACGATCCCAAACACAGTGATCCAATCCTGCACCCCATCTTAGCAAATCAGTTTTACTGCCAAACTGGAGACCCCCTCCCCCCAGCCTTCTGGATCCTTCCCTCTCCCTCCCCCAGCTCCTGGGGCTGTGACCTCCTCCATATTCCTGGGCTTTGGCCCTCAGTGCTGTGTGCATGTCCCAGGTGGTTCTCAACGGGGCACACTATAGCCTTTCTCTGTGGGAATGTTTTTGGTTATGTGACGGATGGGGAGGAGAGAGCTACTGGCATTTAGAGGGCAGAAGCCAGGGATACTTTAGGGACAGTCCCCCCAAGAAGAATTTCTCCATTCCCATAAGACACCTATTAGGTGAAAAAGCCATTTGTAATTATCCAAGCCAGAACCTAACTCCATTCTGTCTATCAACACACA
The DNA here is from genome assembly GCA_008750895.1 of Mirza zaza. Lineage (NCBI taxonomy): Eukaryota > Metazoa > Chordata > Mammalia > Primates > Cheirogaleidae > Mirza > Mirza zaza. The sequence continues at coordinate 29,905 of VSMD01023527.1, read as the reverse complement.
GTATTTTTTACTGAATTTTCAGACATGCAACTATGTTGCAATAGATGGAAGAATATACTTTGTTTTGTTCAAGAGCTTTGTCAAGAATTGTTCACTGTTAGGGAGGTTTTTGGATGGCAACACCACTTCTAATATTAGAGTAGCCACAGAAGGCGCCTGCATCTGTAGCTGTGATCTAGGTAGACAGACGGCTATACTTATTTAGCACTTACTCCAAAATGTCAAATATAAGGCAAAACTGTGGACAAAATTCAGTTGAACAGTGAACATCACACTGCTCAAATCTAAACACATTTATTATAAGTCGGTGTAGCCTTCTGAGACTTCCCTGTTTCCTCTTAGGGAATTGAGTTTGAACATTTATATATATTGTAATACATTTCATTACACTACATTTACTGTTTCATTATGATTTATGTTTCTTTTATGTCTGCTTGACATTAGTTCTCAAATTTGAGTGTTTGAGAATCCCGTAGAAGAAACACAGACCCAGAGTTTCTAATTCACTAAGTATGCCATAGAGCTGGAAAAATGTGCACATCTAACAAGTTTGAGAATTACTGCCTGAGGGCCGGCCTTGGCGGCTGATGCCTGTAATCCTAGCACTCTGGGAGGCTGAGGCGGGAGGTTCGCTCAATGTCAGGAGTTTGAAACCAGCCTGAGCAAAAGCAAGACCTTGCTTTAATAAATAAGTAAATAAATAAATAACAAAAAATATCCAGATATGGTGACATGTCCCTAGAGTCCCAGCTACTTGGGAGGCTGAGGCGGGAGGATCGCTTGAGCCCAGGAGTTTGAGGTTGCTGTGAGCTAGGCTGACGCCACGGCACTCACTCTATCTAGCCTGGGCAACAAAGCAAGACTCTGTTTCAAAAAAATAAATTAATTAATTTAATTAAATGCAAATCCAATTGAACTCCCAGCTTCATTTTTTCTTTTTTTGGGTATAGGGGATCTTGCCAAGAGATAACAGAAGGAGCTAACATTTATCGAGCATCTCCTGCGTGTTGGTTGCGTCATGTAACGATCGCTATTTCATCTTCATTCCACCATAGGAGAAAGTCCCTAGTTAATCATTTTTTCCCATAGTGAGTAACTGCTGTCACCTGCTCCCCTCCCCCATTCTGCACATGAGGTTTCAAGAGGGAACCGTTTGTAATTCTGGGAACCGTGGGGAATACGGCTGGGGGGTTGACATCAGGCATGTTTGACATTTAAATGCGTTCCCTTGGCCCTCCCTGGCATATGTTCAGTTTCCTTAGATACCAGCCCAAGGTCGCACAGGTAGGAAGGGCACAGCCAGGGTACCAACCAGACATGCCTGGCTCTAGAGTCCCAGAAAGGTAACCGTGGACAAAGAGGCAGGCAGACCCCGCAAACGAAGAGTGAAGAGGAGGGATCTCCCCTATCAGATATTCAAACCTATGACGAAGCTGCAGAAATGAAAACAGAATGGGTGCTGTCTTAGCCACAAACAGATCAATGGCGGTGCCGTGTAGTCCCAGAATAGACTCAAACACACAGGGAAGTAGGTTTAATGAGTGACGAGAGTATCAGTGGGTATCAGTGGAGCAAATGTGAGTTCTCAGACAATGGTTTTGCTGCCACTGGCTGGCAAGTAAGCATGGATCCCTACCCCACTTCTGTTCTCCAAATCAATCAAATATTTATTTATTTATTTATTTATTTGGAGACAGAGTCTCACTCTGTTGCCTGGGCTAGAGTGCCATGGCGTCAGCCTAGCTCATAGCAACCTCAAACTCCTGGGCTCAAGAGATCGTCCTGCCTCAGCCTCCTGAGTAGCTGGTATATAGTTTTAGTTGTCCAGTTAATTTCTTTCTTTTTTTCTTTTTTCTTTTTTTTTGGTAGAGGCAGCATTTCCCTCTTGCTCAGGCTGGTCTCGAACTCCTGAGCTCAAACGCTCTACCCGCCTCGGCCTCCCAGAGTGCTAGGATTACAGGCCTGAGCCACTGCGCCTGGCCTCAATCAAATATTTAAATGTTAAAAAAAAAAAAACAAAAAAAAAAACCTTGGAAATTCTAGAAAGTCTATGTGAGTAATTTGTAATTAGGAGCAAGGGAGGAGGTTGAGACAAGGTTTCTAAATATGACATTACAGCCATGTAAAAATATACTACAAAACCATGCACTACCATAAAGAAAATGGTAGTGACCAGGCGCCGTGGCTCACACCTATAATTCTAGCACTCTGGGAGGCCGAGGCAGGTGGATCCTTTGAGCTCAGGAGATTGAGACCAGCCTGAGGAAGAGCGAGACCCTGTCTCTACTGAAAATAGAAAACATTAGCCATGTGGTGGCGCATGCCTGTAGTCCCAGCTACTTGGGAGGCTGAGGCAGCAGGATCGCTTGAGCCCAGGAGTAGAAGGTTGCTGTGAGCGAGGCTGGTGTCATGGCACTCTAGCCCAGGCAACAGAGTGAGACTCTGTTTCAAGAAAAAAAACAAAAGAAAATGGTAGCGCAGTAACCATAAAGGAAAAAAAAAGATGATAGATTTGACTACCGAAAAGTTAAAAAAAAAAAAAAAAAAAAGCTTTGTATGACCAACAAATTGGGAAAAATATTTGCCACAAAGGGATAAGACACATATATATGAAGAGTTTTTGAAATCAGCAAGAAGAGTGAGCCAGGCACGGAGGCTCACGCCTGTGACCCCCACGGCTGCAGAAGCCGATGCGGGAAGATTGCCTGAGCCCAGTAGTTCGAGACCAGCCAGAGCGACATAGTGAGATCTCATCTCTACCAAAAAAAACCAAAAACAAAAAAACCCAATAATAATTAGCCAGGAGTGTCCTGCATAAAAAGGATACCACTGTCCTATAGTCATTGTGGAAAGAGGCTCAGGACACACCATGTCGTGTCATAAGTGCAAAGAGTGACAGAGGAAACGGCATGGGTCACATGATCCCATTTTTGTCACCTTCGTGTGCTTATGTTAATATTTGGAGATACCCAAAATAACAGCCCCTATTTCCTGGTGGTGGGATCAGTTGCACCTGATTCTTACTTTCTTCTCTGCACTCTCTGCATTGTATAAATTTACAGAGGGCATCTTGATACTTGGGAAAGTTATAGTAAAGCTAATTTTGTTTGAGAAAGAGGGAGTAGGCTTAACCTGTAACCTCATTCCCCTCTGCCCCAGGGAATTCTCCAAGTAAATGATGCTTTTGCCCTGGCCTGAGCATATTTCAGAGCTACCAGGAGGCTGCCTTGTTTACCAACCATCTGGTGGGTTCTGCAGGACCCCCCCCCCCCCAACTCCTATACCTCCAGCCACATAAACAGAAATTGCTTCCAAAGGTCTAGGGCCTCCAATTATTATGACCGATGAACTTTGAACTTCACAGTAGTGGAAAGGGCCCTGCTCACACCAGGATCCCTGAGTGACCCCACACCCCTGTGGGACTTGGGACAAATCCCTTCCTCTCTTTGGGCCTCAGTTTCCCTAACTGTAGAATGGACAGATCAGTGTTTCTCAACTTTTTCTTTTTCTTTCTTTCTTTCTTTTTTTTTTGTTAAACTCACTTCCCCTTCGGAGAAAGACAAAAGTCTCACATCCTTCTTTGGGGGATATCTTTATCTTATCCCAATAGCCAAAAGATTCTGTGGAACTTTACTTTCTGTAGTTTGTAACAAGAAAACAACAGGCATCTCCCAACCTCATTTTCCAAAGCTAACTAATAACACCGAATGTGCATTTTTCCACATAGCGCAGGACTTTCCACCCCCCCAACAAACAGGACTTTTTATTGGTCACTATTAAAAGTGTGAATTTTAACCAGACCCTTGGGCTAGCGATTCTCACCCATCAGCTTGTTAATCTTTAGCACCCCTCTCGTCCCCAGTAGCTTTTCCAGAACCTTCTCTTCAAAGCTCCGAAAGTTTCCCCAGTGCAAACTTGGACTTCTTCTGCATTTTTTAATTTTTCTAACAAAGACCTCATGGAGAAGATAAATAGATTGGCAAGCTTTAAAAATATGGGACGCGTCACGAATTTACATGTCATACTTGCACAGGGGCCATGCTAATCTTCTCTGTATATTTCGAATTTTGGTAAATGTGCTGCCAAGGTGAGCGCAGCACGGGAATTTCTAGAGCCACAGCCCACCTCCAGCCCTGCCACTGGGGAGTCACTGATGCCTGAGGCCCTTCTCTGGCTCTCAGTTCAGCTCTTTCTGGTGGTGGCTGAGCGCCCCAGCTCTGGACACAGGTGGCCTGGATGAGGGTCACCAGATAACATACAGGGTTTGCTGGAGTGTATTTATTAGATCTGGCAACCCTAACCTGGGTTAAATTTGTGCCTCTGCTTGTAGGCAGTGTGACTGTGAGCATGTTCTTCCTTCCTTCCTTCCTTCCTTCCTTCCTTCCTTCCTTCCTTCCTTCCTTCCTTCCTTTCTTTCTTTCTTTTTCTTTCTTTCTGTGTCAAGTACATTAATCCTAATTTTAAACATGCAGCTTGATGAATTTTTGCATATGCATATACTTCTGTAACCACCACCTAAATGAAGGGGCCTGTTTCCAACATCCCAGCAAAATTTCTCCTGCCCCTTCCTGGTCAGTACCTCCCCCAGAGGTAACACCCTCTATTACTGCCAATTAGTTTTGCCTGCTCTTTTGAGTTTATGAAAATGGAAACATGCGGTATGGGCCTCTGTGTGTCTGGCTTCTACTTCTCAATGTAATGACTAAGATTCATTCAGGTTGTTGAACAGAGCAGTATTTTCCCTTTTCATTACTGTATAATATTCCATTATGCGGATTTTAGGGGGTTTTTTTCCTCATGAAAAAAACTGAGATTTTTTTTTTTTTTTTTTTTTTGGAGACAGAGTCTCACTCTGTTGCCCCGGCTTGAGTGCCATGGCGTCAGCCTAGCTCACAGCAACCTCAAACTCCTGGGCTCAACCAATCCTCCTGCCTCAGCCTCCCAAGTAGCTGGGACTACAGGCATGTACCACCATGGCCGGCTAATTTTTTTTCCTATATATTTTTAGTTGGCCAATTAATTTCTTTCTATTTTTAGTAGAGACGGGGTCTCGCTCTTGCTCAGGCTGGTTTCGAACTCCTGAGCTCAACGGATCCGCCCACCTCAGCCTCCCAGAGTGCTAGGATTACAGGCGTGAGCCACCACACCCGGCCTAAGATTTTTTTTCTTCCATCTCTGGCTGATAGACATTTGGACTGCTTCCAGTTTGAAGCTATGAACATTCTTATACAAGCCTTTTGCTGTCGTATGCTTTCATTTTTCTTGGTTATATATATAAGAGTGGGGGTGCTGGGTCTTAGCTCAACGTAGGTTTAGCTTTAATGGACACTGTGAGCAAGTTTCTGAATTTCTACTCTAAAGTGGGGATGGTAATAATAACATGCACCTCAAAGGCCTGTTTTGAACTTAAATGAAATAATCCAGGTAAAGTATTTAGAACTGGAAGGTCAAAATTCGTGAAACACAAATCATTGCTAGGATGGGAGTGGGGGAGAATGGAGCTATCCGGCTAACTTTTGTGAACTTTTAAGTGCTCCTATGATGAATAGAGTCACAAGGAATTCTGCTAGCATCCTATGACATAGAAGTGATAGATGACTATTGTAAAAAAGTTCAAATGAGTTGGAGAGACACAGAGTAAAAGGTAGGTTTTACCCCATCCATTTTGTATTATTAAAGAAAAAATACTATGCACTAAGTATTTTGCATTTCTTTTGTTTTATTTTATTTTCTTCTTGTTGAGACAGGGTCTTGCTCTGTCCCAGGCTAGACTACAGTGGTGTCATCATAGCTCACTGCAGCCTCAAATGCCTGGATTCAAGCAATCCTCCTGTCTCAGCCTCCTGAGTAGCTGGGACTACAGGTGCAAACCGTCACGCCTGGTTGATTTTTCTATTTTCTGTAGAGATGGGGTTCTTGTCATGTTGCTCAGGCTGGTCTTGAACTCCTGGCCTCAAGTGATCCTTCCACCTCAGCCTCCCAAAGTGCTGGGATTCCAGGCATGAGCCAATGCACCCGGCCTTTGCATGCATTCTCTTATTTCATCTTCTCCTTTTGATTTGTTGGAGCTGAAGGTAGAGCGGTGGAGGCTGGACCGTTAGAGCTAACCCAAAGGATGACTCGCCCGGGACTGGTTGGTCCCTCTTTCTGGGCCTCAGTCTCCCCATGTGCACAGTGAGGGGCCTGAAGATCTCTGGGATCTCACAGTCACAGCTCCAGGTCTAGCCCTGGCAGAGGAAGGGCCTGGAGTCCTGCCGCTTGTGTCTCTGGGATACCAGAGCAAAGAGCCACACATCCCCACGGCCCAAACAGGCGTCACCTCGAGTCTCTCCTTGGCCTCATCTGCCCGGCGTCCCAGAATGGCATTTGGGCTGGCTGGCTGGCCCTGGGAGTTCCTCTCCTGTGCCTCTGGCCTGTCCTCAGGGCTGGCCACCCCCACCCTGCCGGCCAGGCCCACAGTGGCGCAGGGAACAACCCAACCCTCCCCCGGGGCGGCAGCGGGAAGTGGAAAGAAAGGGAATCGTCTCCAGCTGGCCAGAGAGACGGACCTTCTTGTGCCCATCAGCCCTCCAAGAGCTCCCGCCCTCCCTCCCTTCCTCCCCCGAGGCCCGTCCACCGGGGCTTGAGAGGAGCCAGAAAAGTCAGGCAACTTTTCAGGGCCTGGGAGCCAGGGGAGGCGAGGTCTCCCGGCTGGCCCGGGGCCAGTCCCTGTGGGCAGTGTGGTGCCCAGCACCACCCCTCGAGCTGTGCCCTGTCCACAGCTTCAGACTTTGACCCTGCACTCCAGTCCCGGCCGGTGGGCAGAGAGGCAGAGCGGGCTGAAGACGAGACACCCCAGAATCAGGAGTCCCCCATTGGGAAATAGGAGTCTGCGTTCCAGCAGCGTCCTAGTCTCTCCAGCAGTTTGCACCTCCGGTGAGTGGCTGCTGCTGCAGCCTTCGCGCTGGCATCGGGGTGGGGGCGGGTGGAACCTTGACATTACAGGTGACAGGAAAGGACAAACCCAGCCTCAGGCAAATGCCCAGCAGAGAGAGGAAGCTCCAGCTTTGGAATCAGGTAGGGGACCTCAGGTAAGTGACTTCCCCTCTCCAAGCCTCAGCTTTCTCACCCGGAACACGGAGACCATAACTCACCTCTTACAGGGTGAACTTGAGCATTACAAGAGGTGGTGGGTGCAAAGTGCTGAGCGCAGAACTGGACACATAGCAGGTCCTCCGGCTGCTAGTTGTTACTATTTTTGTGGGGGAGTTCATAGCCTGGTTCTCAAGCTTTTAAAGCTTCTGTTCCATTTTAAAGATACACTCTGAAAATACCAACTTCCTAAGAAGTAGCCCTGTGGTGCAACGAGGAAGAGCTGATAGTGGTCAAATGACTCACCCGAGACTCACTGATTTTTTTTTTCTTTAGAATGAGACTTTCATATTCTTTGCTGTGTGCATGGAGCAATCCAAGGCACCAGCTGCCTCAGGTTGCTTTCTAGGGGACAAGGGAGGGTCTAAGCCAACAAACACGAGACTGAAAGGCAAGCAGAAAGTATGCAGTGCCAACTTATTGCCGGCTGCCTAAATGTTTTTATGGGGAAGTGCAGAAAGCTCTGCTAGAATTGGCACTAGAGCAGAATGCAGTCCCATACTGACGGTGTAAGCGTGGGGGAGTGTCTCTCCCCACTGAATCTCAGTCCCTGTCTGTAGAATGAGGATAATAACTGCCCCCGGCTCCTAGAGCCGTTGAGAGGAGGAAGAGGATTGTGGCTGTATTGCATCTGCATGTGTCTAGCACGTGACAGAGGCCAAAATATGTCGGCTCCCTTCCTGCTCCATGCTTACACAGACAGTATAATCACACGCACACACATGCACACACACACACAAATATCATGCCCCAGCTGTTTGCATCTTCTGGGATGCGTGCTCCAAGCATGCTTGGTTGGAGCAATGCCATAAAACAGAGAAGAACTGCAATGCTAATGAAAACATTAGCTACAGCGAGAAAATGTCGGACTTCATAACCAAGCTGTGTGCCTGCAAGTCCAGAAATCCATGAGCTGCATGCATGCATGATTTTACCTGAGGCGGAGTCTGTCAGAGCCTACAATCTGGCTCCTGCCTCTAACGAGAACCTTGTGCACTTATATCGCACTCTGTGTACACGCTTGCGTGCACACACACAGGATTGCTGCCATCAGTGTCCAATTTGATTCATATAGTGGTGTTTTTTTAAAAAGTAATTGACTTAGGAATCCCTTTTATTCTTTCCAATTCTATTCTCACCAACACAGTAAAAGAAATTCCTACAAACATTGCATTTTATGTTGTGGTTTTTTTTTTTTTCAATGCAGACTCTGAAACATTGGCTATTTCTTTTTGCCCTGTGTGATCCTTGGATTTTTCAAATTGTGTGATCTGCCAGCGTAGCATGATGTTTGAGCACACAGATTTGTGAGTCAGGCCTAGGCTGGACTCTGCTTCTCGCCAACCGGGTGTGTAGCTGCAGCTTTCGCTTGTCTGAGCCTCAGTTGCTTTGTTTGTGAAATGAACATGATAATGACCTCTGGGACTGTTATGAAGGTTCACCAGATGATGCACATGAAGGTCTTAGCACGATGACTGACAAATACTAGGAGCTGAAAAAATAGTAGCTATGGTTGTTATTTCCATATGGCCAGTTCTCTTTTTATTTTTTTTATTTATTTTATTTTTTTTAGTTTTAGAGAGACAGGGTCTTGCTCTGTCACCCAGGCTGGAGTGCAGTGGTGTAATCATAGCTCACAGCAACCTCAAACTCCTGGACTTAGGTGATCCTCCTGCCTCAACCTCCCAAGAAACTGGAGCTACAGACACACATCACTATGCCTGGCCAACCTTTTTTATTTTTGTAGAGATAGGCTCTGGCTATGTTGCTCTGGCTGGTCTCAAATTCCTTGCCTCAAGTGATCCTCCCGCCTTAGCCTCCCAAAGTGCTAGGATTACAGGTGTGAGCCACCATGCCTGTTGTTTTCTTTTATTTATTTTGTAGAGATGGGGTTTTGCTTTGTTGCCCAGGCTGGTCTCAAACTCTGGCCTCAATTTTTTTTTTGAGACACAGTCACACTCTGTTGCCCAGGCTAAAGAGTGTGGTAGCATCAGCCTAGCTCACTGCAACCTCAAACTCCTGGGCTCAAGCGATCCTCCTGCCTCAGCCTCCTGGGGAGCTTGGACTACAGGTGTGAGCCACCGCACCTAGCTAATGTTTTCTATTTTTGATAGAGATGGGATCACGCCCTTGCTCAGGCTGGTCTCGAACTCCTGACCTCATGTGATCCTCTCGCCTCAGCCTTCCTGAGTGCTAGGATTACAGGCGTGAGCCGCCTCGCCTGGCCCCAGTTATTTTCTTGACTCGACCTATTCCTGCCTTTCACAGAGACTTTTTAACACCAAGACCTCACAAACCTCTTATCACGACCCCGTGACTTTGGCTGAGTCGCTTCTCTTTTCTGGGCCTCAGTTTCCCCATATGTATAAGGACATGTAGCTCATCTTTAATGTTTTACACACTGGAGAAACTGAGTCCAGTGCTATACTTGTCTCTCTTCCTCTTGGCCCATTGGTTCTGGAAGTTGCCACCAGTCATGGCCCCGGTGTTGCCCTGGGTGCCCTTTCGTGCCGTTGCCTTGGGGTCTGCCCCTGCTCCTTAGACACCTGGCTCATCAGCCGTGTCACAGAAGATGCTAGTGTGACAGCTCTCCTTCTGTGCAAGGTGTCTTTCTCTCTGTCCAGAAGCCTCCTTAGGGTCTTCAAACCCTCTTCTCCCACCTCACACATCCCTATTGTGTAAAAGCAGCTCCTTTTTTCTCCGTCCTTTGCTGATTATCTAGGTGACACGAGGATGGAAAAAGCACGGGCTCTGGAAAAGACAGGCCTGGGTTCACACCCGGCTCTTCAACTCTTGTTGTGACCTCAAATGATCGACCTTGATCCCTTGTAGCCTCGGCTCCTCCCATGAATTGGGAACGATGGTCCTCACTGCAGTCCCAAGCACTTTACAAGCGTTTGCTCTTTTGATCCTCATAAGACTCCATCCATCCGTCCCATCCGTCCATCCACCCATCCGGCCATTCATGGAGTCCCTGCTATGTGCCAGCCACTATCTGGCTCTGGGGTGGGGAGACAACATAGCTGGGAGCTGTGTCAGCCCTTCAAAGATCACAGAGGAGGAAAATGAGGCTCAGCGAGGAGTGGCCAGCTCATCCTGGTTCGCCTGGGACTCAGGTGCACTGACTTTTAGCCCTGAGTCCCGGGAGCACCCTCAGCCCGGGCACGCGCGGGGGTCGGTCACCCTCTGCCACTCAGGCTAAGCGACCTGCTCATCACCCCACAGCTCGTGTGCCCCAGAGCCAGGCTACGGACCTGGATGTGTCTGCCCCACACCGCCTGCTGGGTCCGTCGAGGGGAATTTGGAAAATACAGGAAAGTCCTTTCTTCCTTTGCCTTCTCGTTGTTGATGTAGAAAAGTGGTCAGCTCTCCAGAAATTATGTAGAGACGGTCGGAAGGCCCAGAGAGGGGAAGTAACTCGGCCAAGATCACACAGCCAGCCAGAAGTGGAGCCGGGTCTGACTCTCCCTTCTTCCTTTCTTCTTCCATACACGCGGATGATTTTTTGCAACGTGATTTTCAAAGTGCGGGGAGACAGAGGAGGCTCCCATGCACTTGAAGGCCTACTGTGTGCGCCAGGCACTGTACCAGGAACTTGTGCTGAGCTTCTTGTTTAATCCTCAGGGTGACCCTGTGAGATTAGGGTTACCCCCATTTTACAGATGAGGAGACTGTGTCTCCAGAGGCAGAGTATGAGGAGGAGGGATGGGAGGAGGACGGGGTCCCCAAGAGGGTCTTTCCCCAACTCCCCCGGGATCGAAGCTGGGAGGAGAATTGTCTAGAGGAACGATACCTTTGCATTTCTTGGTTCTATCTCCAACTTGGCTTCTGAAACCACAGCGGAGTCCAGTTCTTGTGGGCTGGAGCCGTTTCCCCCCCTTTGCAAAACTAGGCTGTATTGAGAATGTCCTCTGTTGAGAGCCGCAGGCCCGAGAGTTGCCAGGAGCCAAGATCTGTGGGAGGAGAGTTGTGAGTAAAGAGGAGGGAAAGTTGAATTTGGCTCTTCCGGGTACAAACAGTTCTCTTGTTCTGCACCGGCAGGAGCCTGTGGAATATCTCCCTGCTGTGCGGGCCCAAGCAGCTTCAAGGTCAAAAGCTGCTGGGCCTCCTAAACTTCTGAGGGCCCAACCAGGCCAGCACCCCAAGGCAGGCCGGGTTCTGCATCTGACATGCGTCTGCTAGCTGCCGGCCTGGCACACAGTAGGTGTACAATAAATTCATGTTGAATTTACTCGAATAGAAATTAAATCCCAGCGGCACCCCTTACTGGCCCTTACTGTGACCTCAGGCGAGTCACTTCACCTCTCTGAGCCTCAGTTTCCTCATCTGTAAAATGGGACCAATAACAGCAGCCCCTACCTCCTTAGCATGTGGGGAGACTTCAATGAACTGATGCATGTGAAACACTTAGCTCGTACACAGTAGATCTCAGTAAATGACTCCTTTTGCGCTGAGCACCTGGTTCAGTTTTTTACATTTGACATCTTGTTACGTCTCCCATTGATTCTCTAAAGCAGGGGTCCTAAACTTTTTAAGCAGGGGGCCAGTTCACTGTCCCTCAGACCGTTGGAGGGTGGCACACATTCCACACTTGCACGCTGTGGGCCTGGGATGAGTCGGCTGCTAAGCAGGACAGGCAGTGGTGGCAAAAACACCCTGGGGGCAGATAAATGTCCTCAGCAGGCCGCATGTGGCCCTCGGGCCAGGCCTTAGTATGAGGACTTCTGCTCTAAAGTATGCATTATCAGAGGTTGAAGCTCTGCAGGGTCTTGCTCAAGGTCAACAGCCAGTGGGTGACAGAGCTGAGATCTGAGATTTGAAGCCAGAGTCCCTTGTTCTAACAACTAAGACTACCCAGGCTTCAGTCGGCCAGGTGCTCTGGGTGTCTTACAGTCTCAGCCTAGGAGTGGGGTGTCTGGAGAGGCTCCCCAGGGAAAGCTGCATCACTTACCAGCTGTGTGACCTTGGGCGAGTCTCATGGTCACCTCTCCATGCCTCAGTGTTTCCATTTGCAAAATGGGAAAAATGATAATTCCCACCTCCTGGGGTCATTGTGGGAATCAAGTTATAGAAAGGGCTCAGCGGTGTCTGGCACTTTTAAGCCTTCAGTAGACGGTGGCGATGGCACTGATGATGATGGAGATCACAGTGTTGATGGAGATGATGGTGATGATGGAGATGATGGAGATGATGGTGATGATGGTGACGATGGAGATGATGGAGACAATGGTGATGATGGAGATGATGGTGATGATGGAGATGATGGTGATGATGGAGATGATGGTGATGATGGAGATGATGGTGATGATGGAGATGATGGTGATGATGGATATTATGGTGATGATGGAGATCACGGTGTTGATGGAGACGATGGTGATGATGGAGATTATGGTGATGATGGAGATGATGGAGATGATGGTGACGATGGTGATGATGGAGACAATGGTGATGATGGAGATTATGGTGATGATGGAGATGATGGTGATGATAGTGACGATGGTGATGATGGAGATGATGGAGATGATGGTGATGATGGAGATGATGGTGATGATGGTAATGATGATGATGGAGATCACGGTATTGATGGAGACAATGACGATGATGGAGATGATGGAGACGATGGAGACGATGGAGATGATGGTGATGATGGAGATGATGGTGACAATGGTGAGCTTCAACATTTCCTTCCCACAGCTGGGCACAATGCGTGTGGTGGTCATTGGAGCCGGGGTCATCGGACTGTCCACTGCCCTCTGCATCCACGAGCGCTACCACTCAGCCCTGCAGCCACTGGACATGAAGGTCTACGCGGACCGCTTCACCCCGCTCACCACCACAGACGTGGCTGCAGGCTTCTGGCAGCCCTACATCTCTGACCCCAGAAACCCACAGGAGGCGTGAGTGAGAGTCACATAGTGTATGCTGGGGGGCCCATGGGGCTGAGTCTACAGAGGGGGTTCCCCCCACCAGGTTTCCCCACATCAGGCTCCCATCACCAAGAACAAGCTGCCTATGGAAGCTCTGGTATGGTGTGACATAAAGGAACAGCAAGCTGACATCTGCCATTGGTGTTTACAGTTGTGTGTGTGGGGGGTACCCAGAGCCAGACTGAATCGTGTGGTTTACAGTTCCCAAAGCCTGGTTAAAGCTTTCATTGAAACTCATCAGCCATGCGATCTCAAGCCGGGATGCACTGCAGATGGTTATGATGGAGCACCCTGTGTTTGCCCTCTTCCCTAACCTATTGATGGAGGAATACTGGAAAATTGGGAGAGGGAAGACCTGCAGGCATTTGGGACATTGTAAGAGTGAACATGGTGCATTTCTGGGTTTGGGACACATCCTCACCAGCCTCCGTGACGATTAACTCCATGATCACAGCCCCATGCCAGCTGATCTTCTGAGGCTTTTCCACCCAGCTCAAGGCATTAGGTGACCAAGACTCTTTGTGATCCTTTCAGGGACTGGAACAAGCAGACCTTTGACTATCTCTTGAGCCACATCCATTCTCCCAGTGCTGAAAAAATGGGCCTGGCCCTCATCTCAGGCTACAACCTCTTCCGTGAAGCCGTTCCAGTGAGTGAGGCGTCCGTCAGCATGAGGGATGAACAGCCCGGGGTTGGGGGCAGAGGGGACAGAGCCTTGATCACAGATGCGGGTGGGGGCTCTGAGTCTGGGTGTACTTTGAGTCTTGAAGGTAACAGACTCCTGGGTTCAAGACAGGTTTACTTTAATTTCTATTTTTGCTTTTATAAATTATTTTTATTTCAAATTTTGCCGTTATATTGTCAGAGAACGGAGAGTCTTCTGGTGCCCAGGGGAAATTAGGCTTTGATGGGTTTGGCTAATATTCGTACATGTGGGCACTTGGTTTCACGTGCCCCCAAAGTCCCAGAGCTTGTATCAAGGTGGAATAAAACACTGGCAAAGCACTTCTTATATGCCAGGCCCTGTCCTGACTACTCTACGAGTGGTAACCCATTTCATTCTCCCAATAACCAGGAAGTGCTGTTATTACCCTCATTTGACAGGTGAGAAAACAGAGGCCAAGAGAAATAAAGTCAATTTTATTTCCCAGGGCCACCAAGCTCTCAAGTGGCAGAGCTGGGATTTGAACCCAAGCAGTCTGTGACCACGTGGTGCCCAACGTGTGCCAAGAGGACCAGCCTGGCCTTCGGGGATGTGCTCAGACTGCTTGGAGAGGGAGGGTGGTCCTGCTCAGTCCGCCCTGTGCTGGCCCTCAAGGTTTATTTAACACTCAGGGCCATGCTAGAGCTTCAGCCATGTTCCCTCCGTTACCTTATACGGGAACAATAGTGACTGTCTCGTCCTTGATACAGACAAGAAAACTGAGTCTCGGAGAACTCAAGGTAGTAGGTGGTGAGGCTGGGGTCTCCACCAGGTTGTCCCACCCTGGCCCCTGTTGCCTTCTGCTCTCATCCCTTGGTGACTCTCCCTGCTGTCCCCCTTTTCTCCTCTGCTTCTGACCTTTCCCCTTTGACTCCCTCTCAGTCTTGTTCTTACCCTTTGTGTAGTGGTTAAGACCACACTGTGTGGGTTCAAATCTCAGCTCCACCTTTTATTAGCTGTGCAACCTCAGGTAAGTTATTTAACCTTTCTAATCCTCAGTTGAGCCATCTGTATAATGGGGATAAGAATAGTATCCCCCTCAATGGCTTGTTATGAAGATTAAATGGATTATTATAAGTAACGTGCTTGGCACAGTGCCTTACATAAAGTCAGCATTGCAGAAGTTTTTGTGATTGTCATTATTATTGACTTGTACCTATCCATGTGCCCCCTCTCTCCTTCCTCCTCAGGACCCTTTCTGGAAGGACATAGTTTTGGGATTTCGGAAGCTGAGCCCCAGAGAGCTGGACATGTTCCCCGATTATGGGTGAGGTTATTGTCCCAGTCAAAGGGAACTGAGACACCGCAGTTCAGACAGACTTTTCCAGAAGGTGGTAGAGAATGGGGGCACCAAATTTCCTGTCCCTTCCCCGGCCCAGAGCCCCTGGTACCCTGGTTTCCTGGTGCCCTGCCCAGATCCTTCAGCAAGGCCCCTCAAACCGAGCCTAAGGCTGGGAAGGCGGGGGGGGGGGGGGGGGGGGGGGGGGGGGGGGGGGGGTAAGGGACGTGGAATGACAGATCTTAAGCCCAGCAGCTCCATATGAGGAAACTGAGCTTCAGTGAGGCCAAGTGACTTCCCAAGGTCACGCAGCCAAGTGACCAAACTGGGATTCCAATCCAGTCCGTGTGGCCCCAGATCCCTCCCTTCCTGTCTGTACAGCCTGATGCCTTTTTGGTTCTCCCGTCAGCCCACCCCACGCCTGAATCCCCTCTACAAACGCACATCCAACCCCTCCTTGCATACTGCGATGTCAGGGATGGCTTTGTCTGATAGAAAAATTTTCCTTGAATTGAGCTGAGAGCCACCTGTGCCCTTGAACTGCACCCAGTTGTCCTGGATCTACCCTTTGGGAGCCCATAGAACAAGACTGCTCCCACCTCCATTTGGCACTCTTCTAATACAGCTCTTATTTTGACTTTTATGTCCACCTTTTGCCTGCCATGACTGTAGCTATGGCTGGTTCAACACAAGCCTAATTCTGGAGGGGAAGATGTATCTGCAGTGGCTGACTGAAAGGTGAGATTTTAAGCTTCAGCTTGAGGAAGGCACCTCCCAGGGACCAAGTTGTAGCAGAAGGTAGTTCACAGGATTCCCTTCCATATTGGAGGAAACTCTTAGCCTACATGCAGGAGCTCTCCTTGGTCCTGATCACCAGCGTGCACTGAGGCAAGCCATCCTGCATCTGCACGTGCAAAAACCGTGTGATAACTATCAGCAACCTCACCCCAAATCCCAAATGTTTCTGTGATAGTTCAAATGGATTCTCTTAAGTTTTCCAGATATATTTACATCATCTGCAAAACATAAATTGTCTTTTATTTTTATAACTCTTTTTTTTTCTTCTCTAGCTGCTTTGGCTAGTATCGCCTAAACAATGTTAACTCATACAGGTGATGGTGGACCTCCCTGTCTCGTTCCTGACATTAATAGGAATCTTACAGTGTTCCAAATTAGCAAACATAAGCTTGAAAGATATATTGATATTTATATTCACATACATTTACATTAAGGACGATTCCATATATTTCCTAATATATTACTATTTCATTAAGATTTTTAAAGTTCTGGATGGGATGATGGCTTTTATCAAATAGCCTGGGGACATTTCTGAAAATGTAGATTTCAGGACCCCACTTTATACCTATTGAATCACAACCTCCAGGGTAGGGTTCAGAAATTTGCTTTTTTTTTTTTTGAAACAGGGGTCTTCTTGCTGTGTTGCTTGGGATAGAGGGCAGTGGTGTGTGATCAGAGCTCACTGCAACCTCACTCTCCTGGGCTCAAACAATCCTCCTGCTTCAGCCACCAGAGTAGCTGGGACTGTAGGTGTGTGCCACCACACCCAGCTGATTTTTCTATTTTTTGTACAGATGGGGTCTTGCTCTTGCTCAGGCTGGTCTTGAGCTTCCGACCTCAAGCAATCCTCCTGCCTCGGCCTCCCAGAATGCTAGGATTACAGGCATGAGCCACTGTGTCCTAGCCCCATAAATTTGCATTTAAAGAAGTTCCTTGGGTGATTCTAATCATCAGCTAGGTTTGAGAACCACTGTGCTAATACGCGGCCATTTCACCTAACTTTGGGAAGCTTATGACTCCTGTCCAGCCTCTTCCAGGAAAAAAAAAATGCTCCTAGTTTTTCTATCTTGAGGAAATGATGTAAATGAAATAGTCCTGAGGGTATGCTTCAGCTTGTATATGGTTTACTTTCCATTCTTTGGATATTTCTATCACATTTCTAATAGTGACAGATAGTTTTCCTCTGAGACACTTAAAGGGAAGTATCCTCAGCCCACCTCCCTCCCCATGCTCTGCTTCTGACAAGGGGGCATTCGACATGGGCCCACCCCTGCCCCTCCCCCACCCTGAATCTCTTCCCCTTTGATGGTACAAGCAATATGGTGGTAGTAGGAAGTATTTTGGAGCTGCAGTGCCCTGGGTTTGAGTCTCAGCTGCGTCGCTGATGCACTATATAGACTAGCAAGGCCCTTCTACCATCTCTATCTGCCCAACAAGGGGCCAGGACTGTGTCAGATTTCCCAAGGGACATTCTGTGGACCCCTGGCCCAGCAAGGTGCTCATGCACTGATTTGACTGCACAGTCATGTCCACAAGGAGCATCCTGCGTTACTAACGCCTGCAAAGTTTCTTTGGGCAGTGTCCCCTGTGCCACTTTCTTGAAGGGATGGAGCATCGAACTGAACTCTGGGCTTTTTGGTGTGTCTGATCCTCCCAGGTTGACCGAGAGGGGAGTGAAATTCTTCCAGCGGAAGGTGGAGTCTTTCGAGGAGGTGAGCCGCAGTGCTGCAAGGGGAGGGGCGGGAGGGAGGAGAGGAGGGGAGAGCCTCTGCCTCCTGCCGCCGGGTCAGGGGCCTCTTTCTGAGGCTCCCAGAGTCCCCCTAGGCCTGCCCCAGACCCTAAGTCTTTTCTCAATCCCAGGAAGACTCAGGGATTCGGAGGGAGGGGTTCTCTGCCTTAATGTCAGTGGCAAGAACAAAGGACCAGTGGGATCATGGTGGCTTTAAGGGGCTGACTTATATCAGAGCTTCGGTGAGTGTTAGGCCGGGGAGTGGGCTGTCCTTTCCCAGTCTCTGCTGCCCTCCACTCCCAACGTCCCAGACACTTGTTTGCTTCTCCTGACACCTGGGATTCTGCAGAGCTCAGCCCTCGGCCGCCTCACCTGCGGAGCACCACCACCACCAACAGTAATGATATTAGCAACCACCACCCCCTGGCACTGACCATGTGCCGAGCACTTTGCTGTATGACTTCATTCAGTCCCCAGATCGCGCTTGGCACAGGGAAGGGGCTCCGGACATGTAGCTACTAGTGCTATATAATGAAGACTTACCCGATCTGGTCAGGCCCTGGCGGACACTGGAAATACATGGTTGACTCAGATGCAGCTTTCATTCTCAAATACCAGCTCATGAACAGTGATAGTGCCTCGCAAGGCGTGTGAACCGTGACCGACTTGTGACAAGAGTCACTGGAGCTTGGCTGGGGAGCTGGGCTGCCCATCGTGCTACATGCTTGAGCTGCTGAGCATCTCATACATGGAGCTAGGGGTTCCAACACGTCTCCTGCAAATGTCTTGGCAGAGGAGAGGGCAAGAGAAAGAAATCATTAACAAAAGGAGTCGGAGGAGGAAGAGAGCTATCTCTGTTTCCTTTCTGACTTCTTCTGGGAGGTGCCAAAGTTTCCCCGTTCCGCAGAACTCCTTTCCAAGCACTTTTCTCTCCTGAGCTGCATGGGTTGCTCATAGCAGCCTATGAACAGGCATCGCCAGCCCCAATTTATGATAGAGGCAGTTGAGCCTTACAGAGGGTTCATCGAGAACCCTCTCTGTCGTTCCTCCGGGGAGCAGATGGCTACGGGGTAGGAGGAGAGGGAGGCAGGGAATGGAGAATACCCGGGTGCTCACTCCATCCTCTCCCCTTGGCTGCCGCCAGGTGGCAAGAGGTGGTGCGGATGTGATTCTCAACTGCACCGGGCTGTGGGCGGGGGCGCTGCGACCAGACCCCCTCCTGCAGCCGGGCCGGGGGCAGATCATTAAGGTGAGTGTGAGACTGTGCCCTCTGGCCTTTTGTTTGTTTGTTTTGTCTTGTTTTGGTTTTGTTTGTTTTGTTTTTGAGACAGGGTCTCACACTGCCACCCGGGATAGAGTACCGTGGCGTCATCATAGCTCACAGCAACCTCAAACTCCTGGGCTCAAGCGATCCTCCTGCCTCAGCCTCTTGAGTGGTTGGGACTACAGGCATGCGCCACCATGCCTGCCTAATTCTTTTTGTATTTTACACAGAGGTGGGGTCTCACTATGTTGCCCAGGCTTGGAACCCCTGGCCTCAAGCAATCCTCCTGCCTCGGCCTCTGTGCCCGATCCCTCTGGCTTTTGTTGAAAGGGAGATCGTTCTGTGTGCTTATTTCATTTCCAAAGACAGCGGACAAATTGGGAACATCTATTAGAGGAGGCCCCCCACCAACTTAGAGCCCTGACATGTTAAAGAAACAAGGACCAGCAACGGTCCCACTCCCCGCAACGTTCTCTTTGTGCGTGTATGTGCTTGTTCCTACGTGATACTATTGTATAAAAATAGCAAACATCTATGGAGTGTTTACTAAGTCCCAAGCAAAGTCCTGAGCACTTATTGTATTAATTTAATCCTTGCCACAACCCTTTGAGATGGGCACTATAATGTCACCATCGCCATCTTACAGATGAAGAAACTGAGGCATAGAGGAGTTAAGTAACATGCATAAATTCACACAGTAGTCGGTGGCGGAGTTGGGATTAGAACCCAGGCAACTTGACTTAAGAGCCTGTGCACGTAACCAGCAGTCCACGCCTACCTGTCACTCTGTGCGTGCATGCATGCCAGTGTACGTGTATATGCATGTGAGTGTGTGAGTGTACGTGTGTGCATCCATAAGCGTGCGTGTTTGCGTGTGGGTGCGTGTGTGTGTTCCTGACGGGGGCTAATGTGTGTACGTGTTCACACATGTGTGCTGAGGCTTTTCTGTGGACATGTGGGCGAGGCTGTGCGGTGCTTCAGGGAACAGGGGTGGCCCTCAATGACAGTGGTTCTTCCTGCAAGAGGTAAGCAATCGGGTGCAGACTTGAGCCATGGGGTCGCGAGAGGACTAAGGACCCAGCCTTGCCACTCTTGTCAGAACACCTGGCCACGGAGGGGAGCAAGGGCGAGGGGAGCCCATGGATTCAGCCCCCCTGACGACACCTTCCTGTCCTGAATCAACAGGTGGATGCCCCTTGGATGAAGCACTTCATCGTCACCCATGACCCAGAGCACGGCATCTACAGGTCCCCGTACATCATCCCAGGGTAAAGTCTGACTGTCCTAAGGCAGAATAGGGCACCTTCATGCCCTTCATGCCCTCTTTATGCCTCTACTGCCTGCCCCAGGCTCCTGGCTTGGTCCCTGCAGCTTTTTCTTCCAGTGTTTTTTTAAGTGAGTTTGAGCAATTAGATCCCTGGGAAGGCAGGACTCAGCCTTGATGGAGCTCTATCGTGAACATTCTTTTGGATGACAGTAGTGGTGATGCTGGTAGTGGACGTGATGGCAGTGACACTATTACAGAAGTGGTGTGAATGGCAGTAATGTGAGTGGGGATGGGAATGGCGATTGGGGTTGATGGTGATGACAATACTAATGGTGGAAGTGATGATATCAGTGAAGATACTTGGGTGTTGATGGGATGACAATATCGTTGATAGCAGAATGGTGGTAGAAGAGATACTACTTGTTATCGATGGGGAAGGCAATGTTGATGGGGGTGGTGATTGGCATAGGATGGTAGAGTGGTGATATTATTGGGTTGTGGGGTGTTGATGAGATCAATGTTGACAATCGTAGTGATTGGGGATGATGGAAATGACACTATAATTGATGTTAATAGTGTGGCAGAGGCAATCAAAGGCAGTGTGAATGATGTGGCTGTACTGACTGCCTCAACGGTGATATTAATGGCGTGGCAGAGATGACAATATCAATGGCGATGGTAATGGCGGTAGTGAAATGGTGAATGGCGTTGATGATGGTGACATATTAACGATCGTAGTGAAGATAATGTTGTTGACAGAGATAACAACATTGACGGCAATGTTAATGGTGGTGGAAGAGTGGGTGGTTAGTATTAATGAGGATGACAATGGCAATAGAGGTGGTGATGATGGTGTTATCGGGGATGACAATGTGGATGGTAATGGTGAACTAGTAGAGATGGTGATGAGGGTGAACATTAATCTCAAAGCTTTTATTTTCCTTCATCCTCGACACTCCTCATTTTTATCTAGGATCCAGACAGTCACTCTCGGGGGCATCTTTCAGCTGGGGAACTGGAGTGAACTAAACAGCACCCAGGACCACAACACTGTTTGGGAAGGCTGCTGCAGGCTGGAGCCCACGCTGAAGGTAAGGTGTGCAGCAATCTCAGCATCCCAGACCAGGGTCCTCCTGGCAGCTTGGTTATGAGGACGTGAACACGGGAAGATACCACCACTGGGACAATTGGGCAAATTAATTCCAGCGAGGGACTGCGGCATACACCAGAATTTGACAATGCACAGGGAGGTCCTTGCTAGGGGCCAATAAAACCTATCTGGCTGTGGCTAACAGTCGCTCCCTCCTGAGGTGACATCCCCCAAACAACTCAGTCTGTCTTCATGAGGAGCAGATGTACTTGCTGCAGAAATCTCAGTTTTCACATTTGCCTGCTGGTGGTGATGACGGTAGTGACGGCGGGGGTGGAAATGCTGATCCGTGTTGATGGTGATGAAAATGTTGAGAATGCTGACGTGGATGGTGGTGAGGTGGCGGCTATTGGTAGTATTATGGCAGTGGCTGATGATGGTGGTGGTGGTCGATGAAGATGGGTAATCGGTAGGGTCGGTGGTGGGGTGGTAGTAGTGATGGTAATGTGGTGGTAGCCGATAAATATGGTCATAGTGCTAGTGGTGATGAATAAAGGTGACTGTGATGACGTTGGTGTTGGTGGTGATGGTAATGAGATTCTAAAGCTATTTACCTACCACCTAAAAATGGCAGCAGGAAAAAAAAAATTCAGACATGAGTTACCAGCACTGTTGTTTCCAGGATGCAAGAATTGTTACTGAATGGACTGGCTTGAGGCCCGTACGCCCCCAGATTCGGCTAGAGAGAGAACAACTTTGCATGGGACCTTCAAACGCAGAGGTATGCTCTCCTGGCAAGGAAAGCGATGCCCTCCTCTGCCCCTGAGATGTCCTCTGGAATTTTCCAGAGAACAGGCATGTCTGATCTCAGGCTCCACACAGCCTCCCTGGCAGGCAGGTGCAGTGGTGGCTAACATCCCCTACTCTAAAAATGGGGAAACTGAGGCAGCGGTGATAATGGACCTACTCAAGTTTACACGGAAGGCAGTGCCTTGGTGCGGTAAGGTCTGTGGTTGAGTAGAAGGAAAATGGATGCTTATTGGACATCTATTTGTGGCAGACACAGCAGCCAGCCTATGACATAGATGACCTTACTGAATCTCTCCTATAGCTCTTTGGGATAGGGACAGTTCTTCCCGTGCTTCAGATGAGGAAACTGGGGCTCTGAGAGGTGAAGTCTCTTGCCTAAGTCAGACCACTTGTGGGGGACAGGGTTGGGGTGTGATTTGAATTAGACTCCAGGGCCATTTCCCAGATGTCCATGTTGTGGCCACTCCATCATTTGTGAGAGTCTAAGACTGTTCAGGGGGCTCCCACCACCCCACCCGGGGGCTGGCAGATGCTCAGGTGGCACCTGGCTTTGCACAGGTCTCTTTGGGAAGCTCCGGAGTCTTCCCGGGCAGAAAAGCTTCCCCTGCCCTTTCTGCTGTCCCTCCCAGACCTGGCAACCTTCACTCTTTCCTCTCCTCCTAGGTCATCCATAACTACGGGCACGGAGGCTATGGGCTTACCATCCACTGGGGCTGTGCCCTGGAGGCAGCCAAGCTCTTTGGGAAGGTCCTGGAAGAAAAGAAGTTGTCCAGGAAGCCACTCTCTCACCTCTGAAGACCCCAGTGACCCCAGGCCCAACAAAGACTCCCTACTTCCCTTGGCCAACTCATCAGTGTGCTCCTCTATAAGCCATTGCCTACCCCTCACTCCACCCCTAGCTTCTTTCTGCAAAGAAGCATGAGGCGAGAGGAAATCAATTCCTGGAGAGGAGCTCAGCCCAACCCGGGACCCTCTCTGCTCGCCGAGGTCTCTCTACCCTCTCTGAATCTGACATTATGAAGAACAGCTGGGGGAGGGAGGCTATTAGTCCAAGAGTCTTCATAAGAAAGGATAGCTCAGAAAATCAAAGAGGACAGCTGCCCAGAGCCACAGAAAATTGAGGATCGTTGAGGTTAAGTAACTTGATTACACGCACCATACTAATATATTAAAGGTTCTGAAAAGCTCTGCAAAGGCAGCTATCTGGTCTTGTTTAACTCAGTGCTGCCTAAACCTATATGGGCTATGAAAACCTTTTGCCCAGAGCACCAGGGAATGCCATGGAACACATTTGAGGAAACGAGGTAACAGATCTTGTTGTAGGAGGTTATATGTAGAACTGGGGTGGGAGGAGGAGGAAGAGGTGAGGCATTGAACTAAGTGACACGTGATGCCTGGTCCACCTTCAGGACTCCAAATGGCATCAGTTATCCACTGAGTGGCCCTGTGGCCACCAGGTGACCCCTGAGGAGGGGTCTTCTGCAGGGATCACTCCACAAGGAACCCCTTCATAGAGAACTGTCTTAGTCCATTTTATGTTGCTTATAACAGAATACCTGAAACTGGGTAATTGATAAAAGAAAAGGAATTTATTTCTTACACTTATGGAGGCTGAGAAGTTCAAGGTTAATGGGCCACATCTGGTGAGGGTCTTCTTGCTGGTGGTGACTCTGCACAGAGTGTCACATGGTGAGGGGGATGAGTGTGCTAATGTGCTAGCTCAGGTCTCTCCTCCCCTTCTTATAAAGCCACCAGTTCCCCACCCATGATGACCCATTCATCTGTGAATGGGTGGATCCACGATCCATGATCCAATCCTGTATTAACAGCCCTGTCTCTCAACAGTGCCACATTGGGGACTAAGTTTCAACATGAGTTTTGGAGGGGATGTTCAAACCATAGCAAGAACTAAGGTCACCAAGCATACTCCTTTTTTTTTTTTTTTTTTTTTTTTTTTTTTTGAGACAGAGTCTCACTTTGTTGCCCAGGCTAGAGTGAGTGCCGTGGCGTCAGCCTAGCTCACAGCAACCTCAAACTCCTGGGCTCAAGCAATCCTCCTGCCTCAGCCTCCCGAGTAGCTGGGACTACAGGCATGTGCCACCATGCCCGGCTAATTTTTTTCTATATATATTAGTTGGCCAATTAATTTCTTTCTATTTATAGTAGAGATGGGGTCTCGCTCTTGCTCAGGCTGGTCTCGAACTCCTGAGCTCAAAGGATCCGCCCACCTCGGCCTCCCAGAGAGCTAGGATTACAGGCTTGAGCCACCGCGCCCGGCCCAAGCATACTCCTTGTTTGGGGGCAGATTTACCATCTCTCTTGACTTCAGGTGGTCTCTCTCTGAGATGGCAAACGGGCTCCCAGATATTTCTGAGAGCCTTAAATGAGTCTAGGAGACCCCTTTGCATCTTCTTCCCTAATTACCTGCCTCAGCCTCTACCGCTGAATTTTCACCTGTCCAGGTTTTTGTGAAAGGCCTGAGCCCACCTGCAGCACCCATGTGCTGTGAAGAGGTCTTAGTTGGCCCACGCCACACCCATCTCGTCACTGTCTGTTCCCTTCCATGCCATTTCATCTGAGGGGGCTCTTCATGAAGCCTCTGCCATGATACTGGCCAGGCCCAAGCTCAATAGGGTGAGAGACCCAAAATCTAAGTTATATTTCTGTCCTAACAACCAAAAACAATCATTGCTGTTACAGCTACAACTTAGTGCCTTCGAATTGCATGTTAGGCTCTGTGCTAAACTCCTGCACACGTTGCTCACGTAATCCCCACGCACACCCCATGAGGTGGCCATCATCCCATTTCACAGGTGAGAAGACCGGAGCACAGAGAGGCAGCCTGATGTTAACAGCTGGGCAGGGGAGAATGGAGATTCTGGCCCAGAAATTATACGATTCCAGTGCTTTGCTTTCAACCACTGCACGACCCTGAATCCCAAGTTGGAAGGAAAATAAACAGTTAAGAAGGAATGGGGTGGGCATCTTTCCCAACTCTCTCTGCAAACACACCAAAAAGGAACTAGCTCTCTCCTCCTCACAGCCATGTCTGGGCCAAGATAGGGGGACTCAGACAAGGCCCCTGGGCAGGGACGCTTCCTGGTACTTGGAGTGAGACCCGGCATTTAGGGTTTTTTTTTTCTATTTTGTTGTTTTTGTTGTTGTTCCATGAGGCACCTGGCAATGCAAGCATCTAGTTTTTCATCAAAGTGATTTCTTTACCCAGCCTAAAATTCTCTAGGGAGAGGGACCTCTACCAGCCAAGACTGGTTGTCAATGGGAATCCCGTCGGACTGAGTATACAGTGAACTCACAAAACTGGATGTGGCCAGGCAAGTCCACATTCAGACCCCAAATGACCCTCCTCTCCTTTTTGTAAGTGGTAAGGAACCTCTTTGAAATGTGGCTTTCTCTTGATGTGGTCCTTAAATTGAGAGTAGAAGAGCAGATTTTGCAATGGTTGATTTCTATAGAGTAAGTCTTCACTTAGTGTCATCGATAGGTTTTAGACACTGCGTCTTTAAGGGAAGTGATGTATAATGAAACCAATTTTACCATAGGTTAATTGATAAAAACAAGAGTTAAGTTCCCACAGCATATTTCTGGCCACAAAAACAAACAAAAAAACCCACCAAACTTCTAAATAAAGACCAAAACACTTCTAATATTAAACTTTGAAATAAATGTGAGCCATACATACATTTAAGAAAGATTAATAAAAACCAGTAAGATAATTAATTATTCACCCAATTATTCCAATGCCGGGTCTGGTGTGGCCAGAGCCCACTCAGGGCAAAAGGCAGGAACCCACTTTGGACAAGAGGTCATCTTATCACAGGGCACATGGTCATGCATATGCGCACACACCACTCACACTGGGACATGTGGACACACCGGATAGTGTCTGTGCCACCCTGCTGAAGGGTTAGCCGAAACTGCCATATTTGTGCCTGTTGGCCACCCCTCTTTGACCCAACCAGGACAAAAACCAACGCTAAACTGGGCTGATCGGCTTCCTTTCCTGAAAACCTGAAGTGGGACGTGGAGCAGCGTCCCACTTCATACCAGCTATACCCATGCTATACCAGCGTCTGCAAATGCATGCCAGAGGCATTTGCAGAGCGGTGTCATGAGGCCATGGAGTCCCAGCGAGCCGGGACCCTGTGCTCGGTTACGCGCACACAGCTGCCACGGGGACACAGACGGAGCCCCGTCTGCAGAGAGGGGCAGCAACAAGGGCCACCGATTCAGAGCAGGAGCTGCTTTAAGCCCTGGTGGCTCCCCGCTGGTGGTTCTGTGTTCTGTTGTGTGAGCCCAGGCTCCACTTGATTTCTACGAGACCGCTCTAGCCTTTCCGAGGCTACCAACCGGTAGCCCACTGACCAAACCTGGACTGCAAATGACTTTTATTTGGCTCACACATCATTTAAACTTTTTTTTTGAGACATGGTCTTGCTCTGTTGCCTGGGCTAAAGTGCAGTGGCGTCATCATAGCTCACTACAGCCTCTAACTCCCGGGCTCAAGTGATCCTCCTGCCTCAGCCTCCCGAGTAGCTGGGACTACAGGTGTGCGCCACCATGCCCGGCTCATTTTTATATTTTTTTGAAGAGATGGGGTTTTGCTCTTGCTCAGGCTGGTCTTGAACTCCTGGCCTCAAGTGATTCTCTGACCTCAGCCTCCCAAAGAGCTGGGATTACAGGTGTGAGCCAATGTGCCTGGTCTCATTTAAACATTTTTGACCCAACATACTAAAATCTGGAGATTTCATCTAAAAATCCAAATTCCTGTCTTGAAATTCGGGAGATCTGGTCACACTAGACCCACACACAGTGCGGCAAAATCAGCTGGAGCTGAGTAGTGGCTTCCCCCTGTGGATGGGGCTTGTGCTTGTCACCGTGCCGGGGTGCTCTCCTCTTCTTCTTGTTCCTTACACCTTTTCCATTTCACCTACTTATACTCCCTGACTGTCCTCTGTAGGAAATTAACACTGATCCCCTTCATATAACAAAGCTCCCCTTCTTAATTTTAATTAGCCTGAGTAGGATTTCTGTTCATTGCAATGAAAACACCTTGATGAGAACTCCGTGGCCAACATACCCACGGCAGTCTCTTCTCAACAATTGCGCGTCCAACAGCCGTTGCCATCCTCCTTCCCTGCTAATAGAATCCCAATTTTGTGTTCAAGAGGCCACAAAGGTATCCCTTGGCCCTGTGGAAGGTAGGCCCTTCCTTCCCGCCCTGGGGGAGGAATCACGTTGGGTTGGCCATGCCACCGAGGTCTGACCAATGAGAAGCCATGGAAAATCTGCCAGAGGTCTTCCCTTTCCAACCAAACCAACAGACCCTTCTGAAAGCAAACCTTTGGTGACTGCTCCTTTCCTATTCTACCTCCTCTGAAAATAATACGATGACCAGCACTTTGGCAGCCATCTTGTGACCATGAGGCTTCAAGCACTGGGTCAAACAGCCAACATGCAGAGGATGATGGAGAGGGAGGGCAAAAAAGAATCTGGGTCCTTGATGACATTGGCGAGCTGCTGAGCCTTCCCTGGACACTGTCTGACTTTGGGCTTGTTGTCAAATGAACAATCACGATTCTAATGGTTTAAGACATTATTGACTGTGTTTAGTATTACTTGCAGCTGGAGGGATCTCAGTCCTTTGATGTCTATTAGTAATAAGCAGGGGAGACTCTTCTTGTTATTAAAAGCAATGAATAGCCATACTTACTTCCAAGTCGATCTCTCAGATACTCTTTTGTCTCATTGCCAACACGACCAAGATCATTTGTGTATTTCTGAGAAGATGTGAAGTAAGAGAAAGAAAAAACATGTAACCCTGGCTATATGTTTTTGCCATTCTCTGAGATCTTTCCTAATTCTGGGAGAAATAGATGACATTTCCATTCATGGAAACAAGAGCTTTTTGAACAAGATTATTAAAAATTAGATACAAACACCATCAGCTAAAGGCCCCGTGTATTTCAGAGGCTTGGGTGATCTTTTGTGGCAGATCTTGTATCATTCAATAACATTGATTTTTTTTTTTTTAAAAAAAAGGGCAGGCTATTCAGAAGGCAAAGAGTTTTAAACATTCATTTTGTTAGGCATTTTGTTTAGGACTCCCAGCCCTCAACTGGGAGTCCTTTTACCCTTGTCCCTGGAAGATATTCCTGCCTACCAGCCCCCAGCTCTTCTGGGTTATTGGAGGGAAGGAGTGGACAAGATGATCCAGCAGCATCTGACCAGCTGGAAGGCAAAGGAGACAAGCGAAGGTTCTGTGTTACCCAGGAGAGCTCAGCTGCCCAGATATAATTAAAGCCACAACCACACGGGGTTCAAGGAAATGTGGATGTCAGCGGGAGACAAATCCGCCCAGCTGCCTCCTCTCTGATGGCCTGGGCTGGGGGGGGCGTGCTGCAGCCCACATTTTAGGGGCACAGGATTGTTTGCCACTGACCTACCCCCCTTTGTGATCTCCACACCGTTAGAAGAAAGCGTCATCTCCAACAGATTCAAAGTCACGATGTTGGCAGCCAATGGTGCCACTTTCCCCCCCTTATTGGAAAAGAGATTATCGTTTTTTTGTTTTTTGAGACAGAGTCTCGCTTTGTTGCCCAGGCTAGAGTGAGTGCCATTTCATCAGCCTAGCTCACAGCAACCTCAAACTCCTGGGCTCAAGCAATCCTACTACCTCAGCCTCCCGAGTAGCTGGGACTACAGGCATATGCCACCATGCCTAGCTAATATTTTCTATAAATATCAGTTGGCCAATTAATTTCTTTCTATTTATAGTAGAGACGGGGGTCTCGCTCTTGCTCAGGCTGGTTTCGAACTCCTGACCTCGAGCAATCCTCCCGCCTCGGCCTCCCAGAGTTCTAGGATTACAGGCGTGAGCCACCACACCAGGCCGAGATTATCGTCTTAAACCACTGACATAACCTTGGAGGAACAAAAGTAGCAAGGCTGTTAAGCTGGACTGTCACTAGGAAGTTATGACACGTGAACAAATGTAGACTCTTGCAATGCCCATCACTGACATGTTTTAATAAGAGATGAACGCACACATTTGGCTTCCTTGCCATGTTTACTTCCAGCAGAGGGTCCGCCTCCCCTGGCCTTTGATGGCATCTGCCAGCTTCCTCCCTCCTTGTCCAGGTCCCCTGCCTCCACTATGGGAAAAAGGCTCATGTAAACGGAATCTGGCAAGTGGGTACAGTCTGCTGAGACGTAGTTCCCGCCCTCCTGAGGCCAACCCCAAACCGCACTGGCCTCCCTCCTTTTCCTTTGGAAATGCACACGCTTTACACAGCCCGTCACCCCTCTCCACTCAGTGGCTCCCCTGCCAGGGGCTCCGGCGCTGCCACCCCAGGGGCGCCTTTGCGGAAAGACCAAGACAGTCCCTGGCGGAAGGACAGCTTTGTGCCAGGGATTCCTGGTCCCCTGATCCCGAGGCGCTGGGGGTTGGTGTAGCGTCCTTTTGGTCTCTCCGCCCATCCAGCCATCTACCCGTGCACAGAACCCAAATCCCTAAAACCTGAGTCAACCGTTTTCTTTCCCCAAGAATCGCGGTTCAGCCTGACCAAGGAGGGGCCCAGAGCAGAAGCCTGGCATGGCCTTCGCCGCCTCCCTGCTTTGGCTTTGGCCTTGATCCTCACCTCCCTTTGGCCTCGGCGCCCATTCCTGGGGGCAACAGCTCTCTGAGGCTGTCATCTGGTACAAGCTCAGCTGCCCCCAGGGACACATCCGGGGCCCCTGGAGCCAGACACAGCAACTCCAGAGGGGGCCAGGGAAGGGCACATGGCTCAAGTTGCTCAAGTTCAAATGCACATCCATCTGCCAGAGTCTCCACTCAACAAACCCTGGGGAGGCAAATGGGAGGGAGGGGCCCTGCCAAGGGCATGTTT
>VSMD01023526.1:0-15685 GCA_008750895.1 Mirza zaza | reverse complement strand
GCTAGAGTGAGTGCCCTGGCATCAGCATAGCTCACAGCAACCTCAAACTCCTGGGCTCAAGCAATCCTGCTGCCTCAGCCTCTCAAGTAGCTGGGACTACAGACATGTGCCACCATGCCCGGCTAATTTTTTCTATATATATATTAGTTGGCCAATTAATTTCTTTCTATTTATAGTAGAGATGGGGTCTCGCTCTTGCTCAGGCTGGTCTCGAACTCCTGAGCTCAAATGATCCGCCCACCTGGGCCTCCCAGAGAGCTAGGATTACAGGCTTGAGCCACCGCGCCCGGCCTCATGACTCTTTCTTAAACTCTTCATGCCTACCTGCTACTGTTCAACATCATCCTGCTCTTTGCCCGTCCCTGACTCTATTCAGAGTATCCTATCTGTATGAAATACTCTGTATCTCCACCTGCCAAAATTATCTCCAGTCTCCAAAACCCCCCATCTATAAAGCTTTACCGAATCCTTCAAGTAAATGTGACTGTCATCCTTCTTTTACATTCCCACTCACTTTATTCTTCCCTGAGTTTTTATATTTTAATTTATAATTAGGAGTATACTTTCCTCATTTCTCATCTTAGTTATTCACTTCCCAAGAGCAAGAGCTCTATTTTTCTTCTCCTTGAAGTAACTGCACATAATGATCATATGGTAACATTTGTCAAATTAAATTCAATCCAAATTCCAAGAGTTTGATAATCTTTTCTGTGCATTCATACGACCAACACTACAGTTACAGAGCCTATATTTTTCTCCACAGCTTCTTTTTTTATCTCTGCTCCATGTTTCTTTCTCAACTCTTTCATTTCATTTGCGTCTATCTCCTTACGTAAGATCAAATCCTCCTGAGTTCCCTGACTCAAGGCAAAATGGTTTTCTTCAAGGCTGTATTTGCAATTTGTCCCTTTCTTCCCCCAGATCTTCAACTCAGAGGAGCCTAACTGCATCCCCCCTTTGAGAGACTTGACTATTTACTGGGCCTGTTAGAGTTAGTTCATTATGCAGTGGGAAGACTTGAATTCCCAATCCATATTAATTTTGAAATAATTAAAACCCCACTTCTATATTTTGTCACACAGGTCCATGTAATCCATGAATTTTTAAAACATGGAAATATTTCTGCAGCATCATTTCCTATGCTCTACTGAAATGCTACTGACTTTCCTTTGAGCAGAGTTTTCACCTGATTTTGGAATTTGTCTTCTTCCTGTTTTCTCATACTCAAAGCAGTAACACTATTATGGCTCTCACTTCACTGTGTTCGTGGGGAAAAAATTAATACACACCTTTGTAAAATCATAAAGGCAATTCTAAAAAGGAAAACAATTTGTGCCATAATGCAGTGTATTACGTCCTCTGAAAAATTATTATACATATCCATGTACGCACACTATGTTAAACACTAGAATACAAAGATACCCTCAAAAGAGCTTATAGACTAATGAAGAGGCCCATGATGTATAAACATTATAAAGAACTGACTAATATTAACCAATACACAAGAAAATTATATATCTATCAGAATATAAATCATTAATATGTACTGATAAATGTAATATAGAATTATCAATTGGCCAAAGACTAGTTCAATGGAAACAACAAAAACAGCTAGCATTTAGCTTATACAGAGCATGTACTAAGTGCCAGGCATTATGATAAGTTTTTTTTTTTTGAGACAGAGTCTCACTTTGTTGCCCAGGCTAGAGTGAGTGCCATGGCATCAGCCTAGCTCACAGCAACCTCAAACTCCTGGCTCAAGCAATCCTCTTGCCTCAGCCTCCAGAGTAGCTGGGACTACAGGCATGCGCCACCATGCCCGGCTAATTTTTTTCTATATATATATTAGTTGGCCAATTAATTTCTTTCTATTTATAGTAGAGACAGGGTCTCACTCTTGCTCAGGTTGGTTTCAAACTCCTGACCTCGAGCCACCCTCCCGCCTTGGCCTCCCAGAGTGCTAAGATTACAGGCATGAGCCACCGCGCCCGGCCTATGATAACTTTTTTATAGGTGTTATTCCAGTTTATCCTCATCATAACGATATGAGGTGAATATTTCATCCTCATTTTACAGGTAATGGAAAAAAGCAGAGTGGTTATGGTCACACAGCTAAGGAAGGATGTGAATGCATATTTTTCTTATTCCTAGGCTCTTGATCATAGCGACTGTTTATAGTTCATTCTCTCCAAATTTAATCAGAGGTGAATATAAAATTCAAGTAAGGGAAACTGGCTGTGCAATTTTAATTGCTAGTGTCATCAAGCTGGATTTATGCATCTATCACTAACTACTAAAGGGTTATTCTCAGGCCGGGCGCAGTGGCTGACACTGTAATCCTAGCACTCTGGGACGCCGAGGCGGGCGGATTGTTTGAGCTCAGGAGTTTGAGACCAGCCTGAGCAAAAGTGAGACCCCGTCTGTACTAAAAAAAAAAAAAGAAATTACCTGGACAACTAAAAAAAAATATATATAAAATTAGCCGGGCCTGGTGGCACATGCCTGTAGTCCCAGCTGCTCGGGAGGCTGAGGCAGGAGGATCGCTTGAGCCCAGGAGTTGGAGATTGCTGTGAGCTAGGCTGACTCCACGGCACTCACTCTAGCTTGAGCAACAAAGCGAGATTCTGTCTCAAAAAAATAAATAAATAAATAAATAAAATAGAGAGAGAGAGGAAGGAAGGAAGGAAGGGAGGCAAGGAAGGAAGGCTTATCTTGGTAAGCCTGAAAATGCTACCTTAAATGGAGATTTACTTTAAAACAAAATGGTTTCCTTGGTTGCTTCCATTCTGTTCTAATCCCAAAACTATTGTCCAACATATGAAAGTACATCAACTTCTGCGTGACTGTTTGGCTTCTTTACAAGAGGCATGCTATGAAATCTGTATAGATCCATTTAAATTATGTCATTAGAAAGATGCTTGCTTGGTGGTCTAGTGGTTAGGAAAAAAATAAAAAATAATTAAAAATATAAAAAGGAAGGTGCTGTCCATTTATTGTGATTTTTAAAAAGGAAATATTACAGAATGGACTATGAATGGTCCAATTCAAGTTAAATTGTCTGGAAAGTCAGTCAACACAATGTTCTTTCCCAGTGATGGAATTTCTTCATCATTTTTTTTGTACTTTTTTCTTTATATTTCTCTGTTCAGAAAAGTTTGTGAACATGCTTCTTCAGCTGACAAAGTCAAGCTGGCTTCAGCAAAAAGGGAAGATTTGTTATACAAGACACAACCGAAGGGTAGAAACAGAGCCAGGCCTTGGAAAAGACTGAAATCAAGAAGGATGATTTCAGGACTTTTTGACTCATCTAAGCCCCTCTATGTCATTCTTTCCCTTGATTTGTTCATTCATTCATCTGTTCATTTATTCTTTATTTATTCATTGGGTGCCTACTATGTTCCAGGAACTGTTCAGGTGCTGGGTATATAGAGGTAAACAATATAAACCAATTTTGTGCTTTCAAAGTTCTTATATTTTAGTGAGAGGGGGGTGCAGGCAATAAATTAATATAAATATATGCAGGTAGTTTCTGAGTATGGTAAATGTTACAAGGGAAATAAACAGGATGACATTACAGAGTGTAACTGGGGAAGTGCTCAGTTTAGTTATCAAAGTCAGAGAAAGGCCTCTTGACAGATGAAAAGAAGCTGGAGAGACTGAAGGATGAGAAGGAGCCAGCCAAGTAGAGGAAGGGAAATAGTGAGAAAGAGCTTGATGACTGGGGGAGCAGAGAGGAGGTCCGTGGTGAGGAGTATTGTGAGCTAGAGGACGGGAGGTACAAAATGAGACTAGAGAAGTAGGAAGGGAGTCAAACAGAGTAGGGCTTTATGGGCCCTGGAAAGAGGTTTAGATTTTATTCTAAACGTAATGAAAAGCCATTCGGAGACTTTTAGCCAGCAAATGAGCTGGTTTGTTTTGTAAAAGTCAATCTGGATGTTTCAGGGAGAATTGATGGAGCATGAGAGAAGAAAATGGGGAGAGCACTAAAAAATGTTATGTATACTCTGGTTTCTCCTTAAATCATATAAATCTTTTGCCTTTTACTAAAGATTTCTGTGGAGAGGAACAGCTCTGAGTCTTAAACCAATTTTTTTTAAGGCCTTGTTTCAGCAAGGCTAACATACTTTTTTTTGAGACAGAGTCTTACTCTGTTGCCCGGGTTAGAGCGCCATGGCATCAGCCTAGCTCACAGCAACCTCAAACTGCTGGGCTCAAGCAATCCTCCTGCTTCAGCCTCCCAAGTAGCTCGGACTACAGGCATGCGCCACCATGCCCGGCTAATTGTTTCTATTTTTGGTAGAGACGAGGGTCTTGCTCCTGCTCAGGGTGGTCTGGAACTCCTGAGCTCAAAAGATCCTTCCGCGTTGGCCTCCCAGAGTGTTAAAATTACAGGCGTTAGCCACCACGCCCGGCCAAGGCTAACATATTTTTTTAAATTTATTTTTTATTTATTTTATTTTATTTTTTAGACAGTCTCACTCTGTTGCTGGAGCTAGAGTGCCGTGGTGTCAGCCTAGCTCACGGCAACCTCAAACTCCTGGGCTCAAGCAATCCTGCTGCCTCAGCCTCCAGAGCAGCTGGGACTACAGGCGTGTGCCACCATGCCTGGCTAATTTTTTCTATATATTTTTAGTTGGCCAATTAATTTGTTTCTATTTTTAGTAGAGACAGGGTCTCACTGTTGCTTAGGCTGGTTTCGAACTCCTGAGCTTGAGTGATCCTCCTGCCTCGGCCTCCCAGAGTGCTAGGATTATAGGTGCAAGCCACTGTGCCTGGCCCTAAATTTACTGTTTGGGAAAGTTGAATTTGATATATCCAATGGTCATGCAAGAGGAAATGTTTAAAAGACAGGAAGTTGTACAAATCTAAAGATCAAGGATGGGAGACATAAATTTTGGAGGCAACAGCGTATATGTACATAGCAGTTAAAGCCAGGAGACTACATGCTATCACCCAGGAAAAAAGAAAGTTGATCAAGGTGTGAGACAACTCTATAGATAGGATTTCCTGATTATTCAGGCCACAGAGCTGAATATAGTCAGAGCTGCCAAGTTTACATAATAGTTCTAGCCATCCATAGAGACTAATTTAACTCTCTTTGTCCCATTTCCATCCACCTGGGAGAAAGAATCTAATTGGCCCAGCTTGGGTCACTTGTCTACCCTGGTCCAATCACCCATGGTTGTGGGGACTGGATCATAGAGTGTAAACTGGTACCTAGGAAGTTAGTCCCTGTAAATGTAGTGGTGAGAGGGGGTTAGAGGCCCATTTCCCAGAGAAAGGGGATGATCCTTGGCTTCCAAGCTGAGCAGACACGTAAAAATTGATCCAAAATGATATGCATTCATTCTATAATCAGAAAAACTAATTTTCATTTTGAATACATAATGTCATTACTACTGAATTTTTGTTCTTACCCTTAAGTATAGAATAATCCACACCAACACATAAGTGACTATGATATATCATCATGAAAGTGCTGAGAAATTTCTGCTACAACTTAAGTACAGCCTGCAGAAGATATGCTAAAGTTCCATGTAATTAGCTGGACTTTTCCTTTATTTCAGTGTCCTGTGGGATCTCTTACAGCTTGGGAACTGAGATCATGTCACATGTGGTGGACCATACATCAGGGGACCTGCCAGTTAGAGACACAGATGCCATACCGCTGATGCTACCAGTGTCAAAAGGTAAATCCAGTGCTTGAGGGTGGATGCCTTTTAGAATTAAAAGACCTCTCAATCTGTCATTGCAGAGCATTTTGCTACCCTTCACATTGACTGCTTTTCTTTCAGCTCTTCAATCTTCTCAATATGTTATTCTTAACTTTTTTTTTTGAGACAGAGTTTCACTTTATTGCCCAGGCTAGAGTGAGTGCCGTGGCGTCAGCCTAGCTCACAGCAACCTCACACTCCTGGGCTCAAGCAATCCTGCTGCCTCAGCCTCCCAAGTAGCTGGGACTACAGGCATGCGCCACCATGCCTGGCTAATTTT
This sequence comes from Mirza zaza, assembly GCA_008750895.1. NCBI lineage: Eukaryota > Metazoa > Chordata > Mammalia > Primates > Cheirogaleidae > Mirza > Mirza zaza. Next base: position 9,691 of record VSMD01023526.1, on the reverse strand, counting down.
TTCTATATATATTAGTTGGCCAATTAATTTCTTTCTATTTATAGTAGAGATGGGGTCTCGCTCTTGCTCAGGCTGGTTTTGAACTCCTGAGCTTGAGCGATCCTCCCGCCTCCACCTAGGATTACAGGCGTGAGCCACCATGCCCAGCCTATTCTTAACTTCGTGAAATACAATTTCTACTGTGTGAGTTTAGGAGGTAAAAGCTAAAAACCACCACCACAACAAAAGCCAAGAACAATCTAGTGGGCTTCACTCCATGTGATTAGCCCTTCACTCCCACTAAGCAGAGGTATGTAATTTAAAACAAAAGGGCTCAGCCTCACAAGAGCTTCTTCCACACACATCTTAAGATTTTTTTGTAACTTTCTTCTATTCTCCCACCCCAAAATCTCAGTCATAGCTACTGTTGATTCTATTTTCACTTGATTTCATTTCTATAAATTTTTTTCAAGCATAAGACACTTAATGCACTGCCCATAGGTGTATAAACAGTGCGGCCACTTTGGGAAAAAGCTTGGGATTATCGAGTAAAGTTGAACATGTAACTCTGTTTCTTGGTATGAAATACGCAGAAATTCTTGCACATATGTAGCAGGAGACATATACCAGAGTGTTCATAGCACTATTACTCATAAGAATAAAAAATAGAAACAACTTAAATGTCCATTGATTATAGAATGAATATATGTTGATATATAGTCATATAATGAAATGCTAATAAAAAATGAACACCAATGACTCAGCTACCTTTAACGACTTGGATAAATTTCAAAAACAATGCTGAGCCCAAGAAGCCATCACAGTGAAATAAATAAGTATGGTTTAGAATGTATGAAAATGAAAAATAGGAAAGACTGAACTATATAATGTTTAGGAACACATATTTAGGTAATAAATCTCAAAGAAAATTTAAATTTCTTTGCAAGATTATAAAGAAATATTCAAGTATTCAAAATAGTGGTCACCTCTGGCAGAAGGCAGACATAGGATGGGTGAGGAATTTATAGAGGGCTCTTAGTGTATAGTAACATTCTGTTTCTTAAATTAGGTGATGTGTGTGCTTATGTTCACTTTATTAGTATTCTTCAAATTGTCTTTTGTTTTATTGGCTCATTGTTTTTTTTTTTTGAGACAGAATCTCACTCTGTTGCCTAGGCTAAAGTACTGTGGCTTCAGCCTAACTCACAGCAACCTCAAACTCCTGGGCTCAAGCGATCCTTCTGCCTCAGCCTCCCGAGTGGCTGGGACTACAGGCATGTGCCACCATGCCCGGCTTATTTTTTCTATATATTTCTAGTTGGCTAATTAATTTCTTTCTGTTTTTAGTAGAGACAGGATCTCATTCTTGCTCAGGCTGGTTTTGAACTCCTGACCTTGAGCGATCCTCCCGCCTTGGCCCCCCTAGAATTACAGGCATGAGCCACCTCGCCCGGACTATTGGCTCATTTATATGTGTGAAATATAAACAGTTTTATTAAAATATGGCTGGTCGGGCGTGGTGCAAACAAGTAAATATATTGAGGATAATAAGGGCTGATTTGTCAGTGTTTGAGAAGGAAGATGCAAATTTGGAAGGGCAGAAGGGTAGAATAAACCATATGATTTGGGTTTCAAATGGAGGTATCAGGATAAACTCATTTTTTAGCACTCTGGGAGGCCAAGGTGGGAAGATAGCTAGAGGTCAGGAGTTCGAAACCAGCCTGAGCGAGACCCTGTCTCTACTAAAAATAGAAAGAAATTAATTGACCAAATAAAAATATATATACAAAAAATTAGCCAGGCATGGTGGCACATGCCCGTAGTCCCAGCTACTCGGGAGGCTGAGGCAGGAGGATTGCTTGAGTCCAGCAGTTTGAGGTTGCTGTGAGCTAGGCTGATGCCATGGCACTCACTCTAGCCTGGGCAACAAAGTGAAACTCTGCCTCAAAAAAAAAAAAAAAAGAATAAACTTGTTTCTAACATATAGAAAAGGGGTGTGTGTGTGTGTGTTTCTGTACATACCAACACTCCCTGATTGTCAGCTGAGAGGGCATAGAAAGAATGACAATCCAGTAGCCATAAGAGCACATAATACCCAGATCTTGGTTTTTTTTTTGTTTTTTTTTTTTTGAGACAGAGTCTCACTTCATTGCCCCAGGCTAGAGTGAGTGCCGTGGCGTCAGCCTAGCTCACAGCAACCTCAAACTCCTGGGCTCAAGCAATCCTGCTGCCTCAGCCTCCCAAGTAGCTGGGGCTACAGGCATGTGCCACCATGCCCCACTAATTTTTTCTATATATATTAGTTGGCCAATTAATTTCTTTCTATTTATAGTAGAGATGGGGTCTCGCTCTTGCTCAGGCTGGTCTCGAACTCCTGAGCTCAAACGATTCGCCCCCCTCGGCCTCCCAGAGAGCTAGGATTATAGGCTTGAGCCACCGTGCCGGGCCAGTTTTTAAATACCATTCTCCACTAAAAGGGACTAAGGGCTAGGGCAGGAAAAATACAAGATAAGAAAATGTTCAAGCCGTAACATCTTATTGTGCCAGAAAGTATGGAAGTTCTCAAAAAATCATGGGGATATTTTAAAAGAACACCAGAGGCCAGGCTCGGTGGCTCACATCTGTAATCCTAGCACTCTGGGAGGCCGAGGCAGGAGGATCTCTCAAGGTCAGGAGTTCGAAACCAGCCTGAGCAAGAGCGAGATCCCCATCTCTACTAAAAAAATAGAAAGAAATTAATTGGTCAACTAAAAATATATATATATATAAATAATTAGCCGGGCATGGTGGTGCATGCCTGTAGTCCCAGCTACTCGGGAGGCTGAGGCAAGAGGATCACCTGAACCCAGGAGTTAGAGGTTGCTGTGAGCTAGGCTGATGCCATGGCACTCTAGCCCAGGCAACAGTCTCAAAAAAAAAAAAAAAAAGAACACCAGAGCCAGTTTGAAGGGCTCACACTAGCCAGAAATGGGACAATTTGAGCATGAAAGTGAATAATTATATTGATGGATTATAACTCATTGAATAAAATAGGAATCTATGAAAAAAATACAGATATAAATAAATAGGTAAATTAATAAATAAATTGAAAGGAAATCTCTACCTTCAGTTAGTAGAATGCTAAGTAATAAATATGTGCAGAGAATTACATGTCAATTATGCCTTAGTAAAGCTGTTTTTTTATTTTTATTTTTTTTTGAGATAGAGTCTCACTTTGTTGCCCAGGCTAGAGTGCCATGGCGTCAGCCTAGCTCACAGCAACCTCAGTCTCCTGGGCTCAAGCGATCCTACTGCCTCAGCCTCCCGAGTGGCTGGGACTACAGGCGTGTGCCATCATGCCTGGCTAAATTTTTTTGTATATATATTTTTATTTGGTCAATTAATTTCTTTCTATTTTTAGTAGAGACACGGTCTCGCTCAGGCTGGTTTTGAACTCCTAACCTCGAGCAATCCACCTGCCTTGGCCTCCCAGAATGCTAGGATTACAGGCGTGAGCCACCACACCCGGCCAGTAAAGCTGTTTTTTAAAAAAATTTACTCAGACTGGGTGTAGTGGCTCACGCCTGTAATCTTAGCACTCTGGTAGGCCAAGGCAGGAGGATTGCTTGAGGACAAGAGTTTGAGACCAGCCTCAGCAAGAGCCAGACCCTGTCTCTACTGAAAATAGAAAGAAATTAGCTGGACAACTAAAAATAGAAAAAATTAGCCAAACATGGCAGTGCATGCCTGTAGTCCCAGCTACTTGGGAGGCTGAGGCAGGATTGCTTGAGCCCAGGAGTCTGAGGTTGCTGTGAATGAGGCTGATGCCACAGCACTCTAGCCCAGGCAACAGGGTGAGACTCTGCCTGAAAAAATAACAAACCAGGCCGGGCGCGGTGGCTCAAGCCTGTAATCCTAGCTCTCTGGGAGGCCGAGGTGGGCGGATCATTTGAGCTCAGGAGTTTGAGACCAGCCTGAGCAAGAGCAAGACACCATCTCTACTATAAATAGAAAGATATTAATTGGCCAACTAATATATATATAGAAAAAATTAGCCGGGCATGGTGGCACATGCCTGTAGTCCCAGCTACTTGGGAGGCTGAGGCAGCAGGATTGCTTGAGCCCAGGAGTTTGAGGTTGCTGTGAGCTAGGCTAACGCCACGGCACTCACTCTAGCCTGGGCAATAAAGTGAGACTCTGTCTCAAAAAAAAAAAAAAAAAAAATAACAAACGAAAAAACAAAAAACTTACTTGTCATCATTTCCAAAAGACAGACCAGAGAGGTGATAGTGGTAGCTCAGGTGGGTCTGAGACCAAAGCTTTGAGTCCTCTTTCTTCCTAAAGGAAAAAGGATCTGTGTTTTGAGTTCTGGGGTTTTAAGACGGTTCCCATTCACCAAGAGATCAGAGTTTGCCCTGGACCAGTGAACACTCACATACTGAAAAGTGTGCTTTAGTTTCCTCTGCTTAGACCAAGGAGACAGCTTTGGGGATAGTTTCTCCAGACTACAAAAACAAATGAGGTGGTTCTTGATAATCAGGAAAGGTTTTTATTCTTACTAGATTGTTTTGTTTTGTTTTTTTTTTTTTTGAGACACAGTCTTGCTCTGTTGCCTGGGCTAGAGTGTAGTGGTGTCATCATAGCTCAGTGCAACCCTCCTTGAGGCTGGGCTCAAGCAATCCTCTTGCCTTGATGTCCCAAAGTGTTAGGATTACAGGCGTGAGCCACCACACCTGGTGCCTTACTGAATATTTGAAGACAGTCATGGGAACACTCTTTGTCTAGGTCCAAATTATCTAATAAGGAGGAAAAATAGAAGAATAGAGTAAAAAAAATTAAGTAGAATAAAGGTTTCATTTGATATTTTTATCAAAAGAATGTATTTTCCAGACGGGAGGTTGAGTCATACCTCATGCTGGAATCATACGAAAAGAGCCTCCAGAGGTCCATTAGTAGTCATTTCAGATACTTCCTGAATTTTCTCTTTAATACTTGACTCAAGATAGATTCTCTCTGGACAAGATGTGATGAGAGAACTGAAGGGTTAAAAAAATTACATGTGAAAATATTCTCCACGTACTCTTTCCTGGGACTTTAGGTAAGAATATAAAAACGCCACCACCCTTGAGCAGGATGAGCCGGGAGGAATTGGAGGACAGTTTCTTTCGGCTTCATGAAGAGCACCTGTTAGTGAAGGATCTTTCTTGGAAGCAACAGGATGAGATCAAAAGGTACTTAGAGTTCTCCTTAAATTTATAAAAGCTGTATTGTACACCAGGCCTACATCACATTAAACAAAAAGGAATCAATTTTGCTGAGAATGTCTATACCAGAAAATAATTTAAGTGTCAAATACAGTTGCTTTTGTCTATTTTCTTGCCAAACACATCAATAGACTGTGACCATAGCATCAAGAACCTTGGTGCTTCTGCAGAAAATGTTCTCGAAAATAAAAAAAAAACCCATGCTAGAGCAAACTGGCCCCAAACCATTGCCTGGCCTCTGCCCGTAGGCTGCTGGCACTGAAGTGGGTCACACAGTGGAAAAAAAAAATAAATAAATAAAAAAATAAAATAAAATAAATAAATAAATAAATAAAAAGAACCTTGGTGATACTCAGCCCATAGAACAAGAGATTGGATAGGCTCCTGCTCTGGTCACAAAAGAGAGGGTGAAGACAGGGGAATAGTCAAAATCTCAGATGAACAAAGGCTGCAGGGGCAAGTAAAAGAAGGGGTCTTTATTTACAAAACAAAACCAAAGATCATATTGATCCTTTGCTATTATATGCAGGTATGTTGTAAGTGTTTTACATATATTAATTGCTTTAATATCACAGATACTATTAACTCATTTAATAGTATGAAGGAGGTATTATTAAGAGGAAAATGAGGTACATTAAATAGCTTGCCCAAGATCAGACCTAGAGAGTAGCAGAGCTAAAAGCTCTTAACTGCAAAATATACTATATACAGTGATCTTAGGTTATTAGCTTTCGAAGGTGGATCTCTGTAGTGGGGACCTGGAAGGGAATCTGAGATGGGGTAATGGGGAGATAAATAGATGAGAAGAATGGGAATGTGAAAGTCCAGAGTCTAGGTTACATTTTGAAGATAGTGTCAGAGCTCTCCAGCCAAATACCACCAGCCACATACCTGCTGTTGGGCAAGTTGGGTTTATTACTAATTACAGCTAGAGAAAATACATACTATGGGGAACTAAAGGTATCTCAGTAAATGTGTTAGAACCTGTAAGAATATCTGAGCTATGTTTGGTTGGGTGATTTGTGGGAAGATCCAAGGAAACAGAAGTAGCTCCAGATTTGGTGCTGTCAGAAATTGAGGACAATTCTGTATTTAGATAGACTAGAGCAAGGCTGACACTCTGATTGGTAAAGAAGTTGCAGTCACTCATATTAGCCTGGAGAAAGGATGTTTTGTATTTGCTTTCTCATTGTAATCCCCAGGAGTGATTGAGGGCTTCATTTAGAATCTATAGGATTGTAGGCTTCCATCGTAGACCAGTACTCTTCAGAGTTGGTGATTTTTGTTTATATTGTCAGGACTTGAGAATGACTTGTGCGGTCAGAAGGTTGCCTGAGCCAAAAAAATCTTGCTTCTTGGTTGATAACCAGGGTACTTGAGATTATGGATGTTAAATGGCTAACCTGGATTCTATCCCCCTGGTTTTGAGCTAATTACTGAGCTATGTTATACCTTCATTTCTTTATCTAGATATAATGATATGTAATAATAATAGCTAACACCTATAGTACTTACAATGCCCCATCACTGTTCTAAGCATTTTACGTATATTAACTTATTTAATCTTCACAACAATCTAGTGAGGTAGATACTATTTTTATCTTTATTTATTGATGAGGAAACTGAGCACAGAAAAGTTAAGTGACATGCCCAAGGGCAAAGTTAGTAAATGTCAGAATAGGCAGGCAGTATGTTTTAGCTCAGGCAGCCATAACAAAATACCACAGACCGTGTAGCCTAAACAACACACATTTATTTTCTCACAGTTCTGGAGGCTGGTAGTGAGATCAGGGTGCCAACATGCTCAGATTCTGGTAAGGGTCCTCTTTCTAGCTTGCCAGACTACCTCTTTTTCGCTGTGTCCTCACATGACAGTGGTGGGGGATGGGAAAGAAGGAATCTCCCTTCTTATTATAAGGCCACAGTCATATCCAATTAGCTCCCCACTCTTATGATCTCATTTAACCTTCATAATCTCCTAAAGACCCAATCTCCAGATACAGCCACATTGGAGGTTAGGATTTCAACATATGAATTTGGGGTTGAGGGACACAGTTCACTCCATAGCACAATGAGACCACAGAATCTGATGGTAATGATAAGAAACATGATTTGAGGCCAGGCGCGGTGGCTCAAGCCTGTAATCCTAGCACTCTGGGAGGCTGAGGTGGGAGGATCGCTCAAGCTCAGGAGTTCAAAACCAGCCTGAGGGAGAGTGAGACCCTGTCTCTACTATAAATAGAAATAAATTAATTGGCCAACTAATATATATACAAAAAATTATCTGGGCATGGTGGCACATGCCTGTAGTCCCAGCTACTCGCGAGGCTGAGGCAGCAGGATTGCTTGAGCCCAGGAGTTTGAGGTTGCTGTGAGCTAGGCTGACGCCACGGCACTCACTCTAGTCCTGACAACAGAGTGAGACTCTGTCTCAAATATAAAAAAAGAAACACGATTTGAGGTCAAGATAAGGAATAGCAGTTGACTATTCACTATAGGCAAGGCTCAATATATACTAGGAACTAAAAGGAATCATCTTTAATTTGGGGCACATATATAGGAGCATATATATAAGTGGGATGGGAAGAGTAAATATTTTTTTTCTTTTTCTTTTTGGAAAAGTAAATATTAAAATTTCTACTTATGTTTATTATCCCTTTAAAATTTAGTATTTTTGTTATAATGACTAAAATTTATTAGTACAGAAATAAATATACATAATTTAAAAATAAATATGCACACAAATACATTGGGGGAGTGCCCCAACAATTTTTACTAAGATGAGTGTGTGGTCACTGCAGCAGAATAGACAAAGGCACCATGATGTCCCTGCCCTCAAAGAGTTACAATGTACTGGGGACAGAAAATTAATTTTTTAAGTGTTAATAATGGACCATAGTAGATCAATTCATACCACAGATCGATTCATGATTATTTGTCCCAAATAAACTGCCACGGAAGGAGAAGCCACGGGCTGTGTTTTGCCGCAGGCTGAGGACGACCCTGCTCCGGTTGGACCCTGCGGGCCGGGACCTGCGCGCCGAGGCGGCGGCGGCTCAGCTCTCGGAGCCCGCCAGGCGGCGGCGAGACGCCGGGAGGCGGCAGCGCCCCCCCATGCACCAGCGCCCCCCCATGCACCAGCGCCCCCTGATGCACCGGCTGCAAGGGCAGTCCCAGCGCGGCGGCTCCTCTGCTCCCCGCCGCCCCCAGCCTCACGCCCACGTGGGACACAGACCGCTCCACACGGCTGGTGCGCCGGTGTCCGAGAAACCCAAGAAGGGTGAGGCTTAGGGCCACGTTCCCGTCAAGTCTGAAACACTGGGGAGGATTGATGTGCCAGCCACGTTTTCCGCACTGCTTTATTCCGCCCACCACTCCATTTTGTTCTTTTGTTCTCACTCACTCCTTTGTGCCTCCCTAAAACCTTTTTTTTCCTGAGTGGGATGTTAGGTTCGAAATTCTCAGTTCGCCATGGAGTACTGCTGAGGGGAGAATCAGACAACAGGAAACGGGAAATTTGCTGGTTGGTTCTGCAGCGTGTCTAGAAGAGCCGGACATAACATTGCTCAGGTTTAAGTAAGGGGAGTGATCCTATGAGGTGTCCTTCTGCCGCACATGTGGGCTATGTGGCCAGAGAGTAGGATTTTCAGATCTTTGAAACAATGATCAAAGCTAAGGCCCTTCTCCCAAGAAAAATGCACACACACATAGACAAACTTTGCAAATGATTTCCATGGGTTCAGAGATTCCCCAAAGCCCATTCCTAAAGTCTAGGCCCAGAAGTCAGGCTGTAAATGATTAGCATCAGCTGCAATTTCTCCTCTTCCTGTTTTCCTTAGGAATGGCTCTGTGGTTCAGTTTGAGTTCAGTCTTTCTCTGCCTGCTATGAAACCCAATATTGACTGTCCAGAGTAGATCAGGGATGAGCAGCCTAGGTGAAGAAAATCTACACACAGCATTTTATAAATACTCTAATTTTATTAATAAATGCTTACTTTGTTTAGTATGGTCCTGTACTTTCAATTCCCCTACTCCAGACAACCAAAAGTTTGCAAAAACAGCTAAAAGTAGAGAAATACAACGTCTAAATTTCAGTTCCATTGAACAGTTTAAAGGGCACCATAATTATATACCAGGCACTAGAGATAATGATGTGTTAGTGTTAGGCACAGAATCCCTGCCAGACAAGCTTGCACCTTTCTTTCTTATTCCCATACCTATTTGAGAGTCTGTAGTCCTGTTGGATTTATGAAATCTGTAGTGGCAATTCTGTGCAAGAATAAAGAGAACCTCTCCTCTGGGACCTGTTATCATATAAGGATTTACCCAGGTCTCAAGGCTCCTTACATCCAGCAATTCGTGTTCCAGTTTCAGCACTCAGTGTTTTGGAGGATACTATTGCCAGAGTCTGCATCTTCTTCCTAAACTTTCAGGGTCAAGGGACAGGCTCAGCTACACAGCCCCTCCCA
>VSMD01023518.1:0-32442 GCA_008750895.1 Mirza zaza | reverse complement strand
TTAGCGTGGTTTGGAGGGCCGACTGGGAAGGGCCTTAACCCTGGGGCGGATGGATGAGCTCCTCTTCCAGAGGTGCCCGTGCTGACCCGAACCGACTGAGATTAACGGCCCTCCCGTCAGCAGGAGGGTGAGGAAGAGCGAGAAGAACTGTGGTGGTTGCTCTGTGATCTCCATAAAAATGCAAAGATGCAGACTCAATGAAGCAGTTCTCACAGCGCCTTCTATACCACGTCCCTTTGCTGCTACCCAGGCTCCTCTGGCTTTAATAAGCCTTTTCTTACTTTCATTTTCTTTTTTATAGACATGGTTACCTTGCTTAAAAATTGGTTTTGCATAAATTCACCCTCCCCAAAGTCAGCTGTTGACTTTTGCGTAGTCGAAAGCTAAACAAAATCAAGCAAACTTCTTCCTCAATATTTATTATCCTCATCGAATTTGACTGCCTTAGAAGGAAGTGTACCCAATGTGTACAGTGAGCACTGGTTTTACGTTTTCAAAAGCAGCTTCTGGTGATAGCTCATGAAGGCAGAAGTCTACCCCAGCCCCTACTCTGGGGCTCTTTCAACTCTCGCCTTCTCCTCCAGCAAATCTGTGCCATGCGGGTGCTGCCGGGAACTGGCCCGTGTGGCAATCGCTTGGTCAAGAAGTATTTGTTCAGTACCTGTTACGCGCCTGGTGCTGTACCATGCAAGAGCCATGGGGCACACGCGAGGTTTAAAGGGTGGTCCCTGCCTTTGAGGAGGTAATATGAAAATATGCAGCGAGCAGAGGACAATAACGGTGGCACTGACTCGAACAGCGAGAATAGGCTGAGCGTGCTGGAGAAGACCGGGCAGGGTCCTGGATCCCTGGAGAGAGAGCAAGGCCTTTGAGGGGGCTGGGCAGTGACTGAGCTCAGCCTGCTCCTGGCTCAACAGGAAACCAGGGTCGTTCAAGGAAGGCGCAGCGGAGTGGAGGGAAATTGGGCCGGGAATCTAGAGTCGAGTCCATCGTGCCAGCAGGGCATGGAGATCAGACGGGACTGGCACTAGGCAGGACTGCGAGCTCGTGACACAGAGTTTGTGACAACTGACCTGGTGGGAATGTGCACAGTGGGCCAGAGTGGCAAGAAAATAGAGTCAGGAAACCAACTGTTGTCACGGTCCCCAGGGACGAGGTGCTGCGTCTCAGACCCGTGTTGGTGACGGTGGGGCAGGGGGATGGGAGCCATCATACGTGTTGATGCGAGAAATAAGATCTGTTCCTTGTCGGCCTCCAGCATCCCTCTTCCCCGTGCGAACCTCCCTGCGGTGGGGACTGTCCCTCCTTCACCACTGTGTCCAGGCTGGCAATGAACACTGATCAAAGGAAAGAACGGTTTCAGGGTTTCGAGCTGAAAAGACCCCCTGGGACTGACTACCCATCCTTGGAGTTATATAAAATACAGCAATACTTAGTTACAACAAAGCCTAAAATAAAAGAGAGGTGGACATCCTTACCAAAGTTTAAAGAGGCCAGGGTGTGTCCTGCCTTAGACTCAGTCTGCCTTCACCCTGACATCTAAGGAATCTGGGCATGATAGATGCCCATGGGGGACAATGTGTCTGCCAGAGACCTGGTGAGGATGCACCTGTGCCGCTTAGTCCACGATTCCACATGTGTGCAGTGACGGCTCAGAGGGTCCCCTCTATCCTGACCATGCATGGCCAGAGACCTAAACCTTAAATGTCCTTCACCCCTGGTGGCTGCATCCAGCAGCGCACGTGAATTTCCCCAGTTCCCAGGGGTTGTGCCCGTGCAGAGCAGGCGGCACGGTAGGGACTGCAGGGAATCAGAGGCAGTGAGACCGCTGCACACGCTGGCCACAGTTCCCTGGAGATGCATCATCAGGGTATTTGGGAAGAGGCTGAGCGGCCAGGAGATGCACAGGGATGAGGAGGCAGAGTCAGCTGGGCAAGGAGTAGAGCAGCCAGACCAGGAGGGTCATAGGACCAGTGGCCACAAATCTCAGTGCTGCTGTCCTCGCCTGCGCTGCCTCAGCTCCTCCTGCCCTGGAGAAACCCAAGCCCAAGTGAGTTTGTCCTGGAAGTTTGCAAGTGACACCTAGTGACCCAGCTAGCTGGAGGGCAGCAAGTGAGGCCCTGGCAGGAGCAGCTTCCTGCCCATCAGCCTGTTGGCTCTCTCGTGGGGCCGTCAGTCTGCTCCCTCTGCATTTGCTATCGGTGCATTTCTGTGTGGCTGACTGTTGAACATTGAATGGGGCGACCGCCCACTGGGGGAAAAATGTTTTTCTCTGAGTGGAAGAAGTAATGCTAACCAATGATCCATCCTGGCCTGCAGAGCAAATGTGTTTGCTAAGCTAATGCTTATCTGATGGCAAACTTCTGCTGGGATAAACAGAAATATCATTAAGATCTCTTTACACTGGTGAAAACCAAATCTCGTAGGATGTAGACAGAGTGAGCGCAAATAACTGCACGGCTCCATTCTCTTGCACAGTGGATAACTGGCGTGTGGACTCCGGGAAGCACTAACAGTCGCAGGCGGGAAAGCGTTCTTGGGAAGCGCGCTGGAAAACCAGCCTGCTCTGGGACAGCAGACCTTGTTTTCAAAGGACACTCATTTTAGCCACAGTGGAGACCTGGAAAAAGCTGAATTACACAAACCAGAGCTGTATTCTGCAGCTTCCTGTGTGCCCAGCACAGACTGCAAATCCACAGCGTAGCTGTGGTGGGGACACACAGGAGGAGGGACTGGGGCTGCAGTCAGGACCCTGAGAGAACATGAACTAAAGACAGCTCAGGGAGGACCTTCCAGGCCTTCGGGGATGTTCCAGTTAAACGCCTCTTCTCTCCCTCTCCTTTCCTCTCTCTCGCTCTGCTTAATAGTGCTCCTAACACAAAAACTCCTTTTGCTTACTATTAGATCATAGTCTAAAAATAAATGTCCCCCAGTTTGCTAACTGCTCTCATTTGGAAATTTGTGCTGTGGCTAAGAGCTGACCCCATAGGTATTTCTGGTACAGTTCAATTCTTTTCCCCATGCAGGTGACAAGCATAATAAGCAAATGCAAGAGCTTGCTACCCGTCATATAATAAGCTTGCTTATTCACAGACATGGCCTTAGGATGGGTAAACCAAGGTTTAGAACTGACCAGTTTGCTTTCCTTGGAATTATGTTAGGGTTGCATTTAGCATTGCATTGCCCTGGGATTCTGAGGCAATATATATGTTGCGTTTGCCTCAGCACAAGCTGAAGCAATGGAAATAGACAGAATTCCTTTTGTGCACTGGAAGGTATGGTCTTATGTATTCCTATGCTATACTGTGTGTATTTTTTGAGGTAAGAGCACTAGTAGGTGTTGCACAGAAAGAACATGTGCCTTACACTACTTGTCTGAGTGATCGAAAATGCCTGGACCCAAGCCTGGTCCAATGGGCATCTACCCACTGCGGCTCACTCATCACATGCCACTGTGCATGGCTGCTCTTTTCTGAAGTGGGATCCTTCATGTCTGTGCATAGAAACTTGTTCTGTTTTCTCTGAGACATGCTGATGGCAAAGGAAAACTTGGTCACTGCCTTGCAGCCATTACTATCAGCCATGAAAGTGTAGTCAGCAACAAGAGGGTGGAAAAAATTAATCTTCAACAATGGTAGGGAAATCCGAACATGACCTACTAAACACTGTTGTTCATGATTTGAATAGTGAACACATTTTCTGCATTTGGAAAAAAAAAAATAGGCGCAGCTTTTATCCTGAACTAGAGAAATCCCCATAACAATACTTTGTGGTTCTTAAACTCAGTTGAAGTGCAAATAATCCCCAAATCATGTGAAATTGATTAATAGGATATGAAAAAAACAAGAAGGAAAATGCAAAATTCTTTAAGCTAGTTTTCCAAATGAGAACTGTGTAAGGGATGCTGCAAAAGCAGATTACAGCCCCAAATGTATAAAAGCAAATATTCTATGATGAGCCCAGAGAATGTGGGACTGGCTAATCATTCCTTCTGCCATGTGACACCTTCTTAGTGTCCTGTTCCTTGGAGTCTTTTATAGCTAAAATTATTTTGGACATATTTTCCTTCTGGATTATTAGAGTAGATCTCAGCTAAAAAATATTCTTTTTGATGTGAGATTTTTACAAAGAAATTTATATCTGTGCCTTTTGAGTCTAGGCATGCCTTGTTTTATCGTGCCTTATTTCACTGCACTTTGCAGACACTGCATTTTTTACAAATTGAAGGTCTGTTGCAACCCTGAGTTGAGCAAGTCTATCAGTGCCATTTTCCCAATAGCATGTGCTCACTTTGTGTCACGTTTTGGTAATTCTTGGTAATATTTCAAACTTTTTCATTATTATTATACTGTTATATGATCTGTGATGTGACTATTTTAATTGTTTTGAGGCACCATGAACCATGCCCATATAGGACGGTGAACTTGATCCATCAGTGCTGTGTGTGTTCTGACTGCTCCCCTCACCAGGCGTTCCTTCGTCTCCCTCCCTCTCCTCAGGGCTCCCTATTCGCTGAGATGTAACAATATTGAAATTAGGCAAGTTAGTGACACTACAGTGACCTCTAAGGGTGCAAGCGAAAGGAAGAGTCACACATCTCTCACTTTAAATCAAAAGGCTAGAAAGTTTAGTGAAGCAGCTTAGTGAGGGAGGCATGGTGAGAGCTTAGGCCTTTTGAAAGCTAGGCCTCTTGCACCAGTAAGCCAAGTTGTGAATGCAAAGGAAAAGTTCCTGAAGGAAATTAAACATCCTCCTTCAGTGAACGCACGAATGCTAAGAAAGCAGAACAGCCTTATACTGTTGATATGGAGAAAGTTTTAGTGGCCTGAATAGAAGATCAAACCAGCCACAGCATTTCCTTAAGCCAAAAGCTAACCTAGAGCAAGGCCCTAACTCTCTTCAATTCTATGAAGACTGACATAGGTGAGAAAGGTGCCGAAGAAAAGCTGCAAGCCAACCAGAGGTTGGTGCATGAGGTTTGAACCTGTCTCCAAAACGTAAAAGTGCATGGTGAACCAGCAGATGTTGACAGAGAATTTATAGTAAGTTATCCAGAAGATCTAGCTCAGATAATTGATGGAGGAAGCTACACTAAACAATGGGTTTTCCATGCGGACAAAACAGCCTTCTACTGGAAGAAGATGTCATCTAGGTCTTTCATAGCTACAGAGGAGAAGACAATACCTGGCTTCAAAGGACAGGCTGACTCTCTTGTTTTGGGGTTAATGCAGTTGGTGACTTTAAGTTGAAGCCAATGCTCTTTTACTATTCTAAAAATCTGAGGGCCCTTAAGATTTATGCTAAATCTACTCTTCCTGTGCTCTAGAAATGGAACAGCAAAGCCTGATGACAGCACATCTGTTTTACAGCATAGTTTACTGAATGTTTTAAGTAAACTGTTGAGCCCTACTGCTCGGAAAAAAAATATTTTTTAAAAAATATGACTGCTCTTTGACAATGCACCTGGTCACCCAAGAGCTCTGTTGGAGATGTACAAGGAGATTAGTGCTGTTTTTATGTTTGCTAACACAACATCCATTCTGCAGCTCACGGATCAAGGAATAATTCTGACTCTTGTCTTATTAAGACATATATTTCATAAGGCTATAGCTGCCAAAGATAGTGAGTGATTCCTCTGATGCATCGAGGCAAAGTTAACTGAAAACCTTCTGGAAAGAATTTGTCATTCTAGGTGTCATTAAGAACATTTATGATTCATGGGAGAAGGACAAAATACCCACATTAATAGGTGTTTGGAAGAAGTGAATTCCAACCCTCCTGGATGACTTTGAAGGGTTCGAGACGTCAGTGGAGGAAGTAACAACAGATGTGTTAGAAACAGCAAGAGAGCTAGGATTAGAGGTGAAGCCTGAAGGTGTGACTGAATTGCTCCTATCTCATGACAAAACCTGAATGGATGGGAGTTGCTTCTTACTGATGAGCAAACAAAGTGGTTTTTTAAGATGGAATCCAGTGGTGAAGATGCTGTGAACACTGTTCAAATGACAACAAAGGGTTTAGAATATTACATTAAGTTTTTTGAAAAAGCAGTGGCAGGGTTGGAAAGGAATGAGTCCAATTTTGAAAGAAGTTCCACTGTGGGTAAAATGCTATCACACAGCATTTCTAGCTACAGAGAAATCTTTCATCAAAGGAAGAGTCGATTGATGTGGCAAACTTCACCGTGGTCTTATTTTAAGAAATTGCCACAGTCACCCCAAGCTTCAGTCACCACCACCCTGATCAGTCAGCAGCCACCAACACTGAGGCTGGGCCCTCCACCAGTACAAAGACTGCAACCCACTAAAGGCTCAGATGATCATCGGCATTATTTAGCAATAAAGTATTTTTAAATTCAGGTAAGTACATTTTTTTAACACATAATGTTACTGCACACCTGACTACAGCATAATATAAACATAATTTTTATATGCACTGGGAAGCCAAAATATTTGTGTGACTTGCTTTATTGCAATATTTATGTTATTGTTGTGGTCTGGAAGTAAACCGCAATATCTCCAGGTTATGCTTGTATAATGTGATGTACATATCTTGGAAGATTTAACAGAATCACTGAACTAAAAGGTTTCTTACCTGGTTGTTTCATTTCTCTCTTTTCGTCATATAGAACCCTATTAGATGCCTTCTTGATCTTTACGTCCTTAAATTCTCTATGACCTTCCTAAAAACAAATTCCACTGTAATGCCTAGACTTATGATTACCAACACTCATTCCAAAATACCGTAGGTTTGGAAATTGAGAAGCTAATGCTGTGTTTCTGAAAGTATGGTCCAAGGAAAACTCTTTCTTCCAGATGTTAATAGGTGCTTCGTACAAAAAAAGCTTTAGGCTTTGAAATAACTTTCGAAAACAAAGTTAAACTTTTTTTTAAACTACAGAATTTCTCAAAGACTTTAATGTGCCAATGCATGTTATAAATCTCCAAAGAAACAATGGCATTAGAGAGTTTCCCAGATGTTTTTGTCTATAGAACTCTGCATTTGAGGTTCGTGTCACACAGTCCCTAAGACATTATTTTGTCATGAAAATAATTTAGAACATTATGACCAACATTTTTATTTTTATAAAACAGAATAGAAAAATGCCATCAAGCATGCCTATAGTGATGACACGTCTGTTTTTTGTGTGTGTGTTCACATGCATGTTTGTAGCCTGGGCCACAATACAGGATGCATTTCTTACTGCACATCACTGGCAGCCATTTCCTCAGGAGTTAGCTCCTCTACTGCTTTTTCATGTCAGCAGTGCCCATCCCTATGTTCCTACTTGGGACTTCTGTCCTTGGCTGTAGATGGGCAGAGCCAACTGCCCACCAGGTAGCTCTGCTCGGGTGGCTGGCAGGTGCCTGGGCCCCGGTGTGCTCACGAATGCATCCATCATGCAGGCGCTCAGGCTCCCCGGGCTGCTCCCTCCAATGTTCCATTTTGCCATAGCAACCCCCACCGAGACTTGTGCATTATCTCTGAGGCTTCCCTCTCCCCTGTTCCTCCATTTCCAATCAATCACCTTGTTCAGCTGCTTCTGCCTCCTAAATCTGCTGGATTCAGCCGTGCCTTCCCACCCCGTGACCTAGTGCAGCCGGTGTGTTAGTTCTTGTGGGTCTTGCTGGACCTCCACTGCATTTGGTCTCTCTCGACCTTGTCTGGCTCCCTTCCGGTCCGTTTTCTGCTCTGCAGCTGCAGAGATCTCTGAAGATGTAGAGTTGACCCTGTCACGCCTTCCCAGCTTCCCCTCAACCCCAGGCCAAATCCCAGTCTCCTCAGTTTGGCTTCTGAGGCCCTTCAAGTCTGGCCCCCGCCTTCTCTTTTCCCCCCGCACTTAAATTCCAAGCACAGAGCATCTCTTTGGGTCCCCTCCCACTCTTTCTCCTGCCCCCGGCCACTCCTGCACATCCTTCTCAGTGTCATCTGGTCCGGAGACTTTCCCTGACCCCTGGGCTAGGTAAGCCCCCACCTCGTTCCTGTCTCCCACAGCACATACGACGCCTGTCATGACCCAATCATAGCTTACCCAATTACTTGGCACACAGTCAGCGCTCAATATAGGCTTGAATGGGGCCACGACTTTCACCCTTCTTCAAGCAGTGATGTTGGATTAAGCTACTTGCTGGCTCTGAAACCAGCTTGCAGAGTGATGTCAGGAAAGTACTGTAATCACTCTGATCAGATTTTCCATACCTGAATTGCAATACACGTGGGTCATGAAATAAACTTGATGGGTCATGTCCAGCATTGAAACATCTTTCAGTTGTTTGAGTATTAGTATGTGTATACTGGGTTGCAATGCAAGACCTATTATTGCGCCAGGTGATTGGAAAGTTTGACAGCTGCACCTCTAGGTCTGCTCTTTAGGTATGGGCTGAGGGCCATGGACTTTATGTTCCCTGAGATCTTCAGTCTCCACTTTAAAAAAAAATTTTTTTTTTCCTCTTTTGCCTTAAATGTGTGTATTTTACACCTCTTCTACTTCTATATTTCCTTAGGCTTAGAGAAACCAAGGTTCCAATTTACTGTATGATCATGTTGATTTTCAAATCGATCCCTTCCCCAGCGGAGCACCCTTTCCTGAGCTCCTTCCCTAATGCCTCTCTGGGCACCTCTAACTCTCCATGTCTAAAACTAACAGTAACTTGGCCAGGTGTGGTGGCTCACGCCTGTAATCCTAGCACTCTGGGAAGTCGAGGCGGGCAGATCGCTCGAGGTCAGGAGTTCGAAACCAGCCTGAGCGAGACCCCGTCTCTACCAAAAATAGAAATAAATTAATTGACCATCTAAAAATATATATACAAAAAAGTAGCCGGGCATGGTGGCACATGGCTGTAGTCCTAGCTACTTGGGAGGCTGAGGCAGTAGGATTGCTTGAGCCCAGGAGTTTGAGGTTGCTGTGAGCTAGGCTGACACCACGGTACTCACTCTAGCCTGGACAACAAAGTGAGGCTCTGTCTCAAAAAAAATTAAAAATAAATAAATAAAATAAAACTAACAGTAACAATAACTACCACTTGTTACTGGCAAGGGCTGTGGGAAAAGCTTTCTCACTGGGTCCCGTCATAGTCTTATAAAGTAGATACTATTATTTCCCGTTTTCTACAGAGAATTTAGGTACTCACCCCCGATCACACACAGCTAGCGAATTAGGAGAGCCCATCTGAATACCGCTCAAACTGCAATGTATTGCCCCTAACTCTGATAACCTCTCCCATCATAGCAGCTCTGCAACCACCCTGCTGTGAGGTGCCTGCTGTATCTCCCGGTGGATGACTGCAGGTTCTAGGCAGACAGAGGGGTCATCTACCCTTCGTGCTCTCTGCATTTAGAACAGTTCTTGGCTCCACACAAATATTTGCTGAATGGCAGAATGAATGAATCTGTAAAAGTCTATGATTGATTGGCAAGTAGGAAGCGGGGAAGGAGCCAGCCAGAGTGAGACTATGTATCTATTTAATGTTTACTTTGTTTCTTCAGTAAAAATAATTCAGTGTCAGGGATGGACTGAAAGTTGTCATTGGAGCCTCAAAGGGGGTAAAGATTGGAATAAAATTTTGGGACACTACTGCTGCCTTTTCTAAATAAGATATATTCTTGCCTACGTATGGACATACAGTTGAGGAAATGGATACTTTATATATATTTTTTAAACAGAGAAATAAAGACTCATTATCAGTGCTCATTGATAGTTCAAATGGTGGTACCAGATGGAGAATCAACAAGTGCAGGATCTAGTTCTTTCTCTGGCACAACTGGCTTTGGGATATTAGGGAAGTCACTGCGTCATCTCATGTGTTCTGATACCCTCAGAGGGCCTCTGGCTATGTGACTCTCATTTGTATGATAGCCTAAGGCAGTTGGAGATGATCAAGGTTTAACTCTTTTAGCCTTCCTTGCTTTAGATATTTATTCAGAAGTATCTAGTTATGCATGGAATTTGCCTGGCCTTCCTTAATTATCGGTTGTCTGCAGGTCCAATCCATACATTTCTTTCCATTTTTGACAGTATCTCCTACTGATTAACATAATGTTATGAAAGCTAGATGTACAACAACTTTGTAGATTGTTCCAACTGGCTGCAAATATATTGACCCTCCCTTGCTACACAGTCAGGACAACATTGTTACCCGATAGCATGTGCTGTTGTTTGCCTGGTAAAGCCTGACACCCTACATAATAACCAGATGTCACTCAATAGGCGGTTTTGACTGTGATTCTAAGTACTCTGATTAGCACTGAGATAGGTGTTTTGGGAAGATCCACATAATATTAATAGGTAATTTCTGACTTGTTTATAATCTAGATGGGGAGACAAGGTAAATGTATAAAACATACAATACAAGTAGACATAGTTGTGCAACTTGGGTGTAACTTGGCAGCCATAATTTTTGATTCTTCTACATTTCTGCCATTTTAACACATTTGTTTGGAAAACACTACAAGTACAAGCAGCCTAATTCATTAGCTGTTGAACAAAACTAAAACATTAATCAATTAAAGAGAATTATCTCTTTCCCCTCACAACCTGCCCCACTCAAACCCACCCCCCCCCAAACTCTAAACATCCCCTTATAAAACATATTTGGGTGGGGAAAAAACCCAATCTATATGAGCCTACTGTTTATTCAGGGTTAAAACAGCAGACTTAAATGTTTTCAATGCAATGTTCACAATTTTGTTACCATTTAGTTATCTTGGAGTCCAACAGAGACTCCCAGCATGGCAGTCTCTGATGAGCATTTGCTAGTTTATCATTCGTGCTAAGGACCCTTTTCTGAAGAGGTCAGGGAGTGCCCAGTGTAGCTGCAGCAGGAGGTCAGGAATGACTCTGTGGCCCATGAGCAACAGAGCAGGCGCGTCCCTGTGTGTGTTGTTCTTGGAGGCCCTTGCAATGGGAACAGCCATAGCGGCTCTTCTATTAGGTGTGATCATCAGTTTTAACTGTCCTCTTGTGACCTCTTCTAAGCATAAAAACAAAATGCTGGAAAAGGCACAAAGAACCCCTGAACTGACACCTGATAAAGTAACAAAGGGGAGAGAAACACTGCAGGTAGTTATCTTTGCACTGGAGAATCTCTGCTCTAGGAAGCCCATGTTATTTTAGATATAGAATGAGTTTTCTACATTCTGAGCAATATTGGTTGTTATGAATTCAGAAACAATAGTTTTACTTAAAAAAAAAAACCTCATTTTTAATTTTTTTAAATCTCATGTGATGAAATGCTTCTGGTATTCTCTTTCTTCCTGCCCAGGCACTACAACAACTACCAGAAAAAGTCACAGCTACTCAGTGATAGCTACACAGTTGTCCTATGTGGTTTGCCATGAGATTCCTTACTATGTTGAGTCAACACGATGAGTTTGTGAGGGCTTAAGGATTATAATAGTTCTCGAGCATTGTTTCCTTACGTACCAATCCTTAACCTGAACCAGGCGTGAGAAAGGTAAACTTATTAAAATACATTCCATTTTTGTATGCATGCCTTGAAGGCATCTGCAGTACTGTCATGTGCTTTATATTATACATCTCTAAAACGCAGGCACTGGGGTCCCCCTACAGTAAGTCTATATGGCAGCAAAGTGGCACATGGAACAGGGAGTGTTTAAATGCTTGGATGAGATGTGTGGACATCACAACACAAAGCTCTTTTCTGCTCCAGTTTTCTAGTTCTCCTTGATACAAACTGTTCATGGGATGAAATGATACCTTTCTGCAGGTACGAAATATAGAAGCAAGTGTGACCTGGAAATGTTCAGTTCTCATCTTTCTGGGTTCCCCAGACATTTCGGGCTAAGGCTGGGGACCACTTGAATGAGAAGCCTCCAAAGAAAACTCTGGACCCACAGGAAATGGAAGGTGATGACCAGCTAGAAGGATCCTTCCTCTGAATCAGCCTGGTCTCAGTGTGACCCTACAGTAGGCAAGGGGCCCCCGAAGCCAAACTAGAATTGAGATCTGAAACCAAGATTCTGTTCACAAAGGAGCCGACACAGGAAGTCAGTTTCTCAGGCCAGCTGAACTCAAGCCACAGACATAGGCTCTGTTTTCATTCTCTGGTGGCACTGGCACCACCAACAGCTTCTGGATCCCTCTAAAGGAGGGAAGATGCAAGATGCAGTTCTGAATTTCATGGGGGGAGGAAAGCATACAAATTATTAACTTTAAAAAAAACAGAAAGTAGAATGGCGATGAGCATGCTTGTACACGGCTGCACTGATAAGTGAGTTCAGAATTCACTTTCATTGATTTGGAACTTAAAGTACCCAGGTGACATGACTACATTAACCATGAATTCCATTGCCTGGCCACCACTTATTCCAGCAATTGCAAGTTTCAGGAATCCCTTGCAGCACTAAGAAGCCACAGAGACAGCCGCATGTTTAACTTCTCCCTTCTGTCCCCTCAGAAGCCACTACTTGTCTGTGGTTCCCTGACTCCTTATTCCAGGATGGACTTTATGTTGCTAAATTTAAAAGTCTGCGAAAGAAAGAAAAAGGCTTAGTATGAGATCAAACCTTATGAATCATTGCCAAGGTCATTTTTTATCTCTTCTATACCTAGGCTACCGGATGGCACAGTGCGTTCATAAAATTCCAGGTTCAGTGCTATCATTTCTGTAGAGACAAAATGTCACTTCACAGAGAATTATGGTTTCACCAGAGCACTGTGGGGTGAGGAAGGTAGGTGGGAAATAAATGGACTATAAAAAGCAGAAGATAAATTATGTTTGTGCAAGTACAGATCATGATCCCTCTGGTACAGCCCACGCAATCTCCTAAAGAAATTAACCTCTTTGCCCAGAGCAGCGCATTGCATTCAGAGCACTTTAACTTGGCCGGTAACAAAACAGTTAGTTGGCTTTCAAGAGTCTCAGCTGTGCCAGTGACACAAGCTCAGCCATTTCATGTCCTTATTTATACAAGATGAAAAGACAGGGCTGACCAATAACGACAGCACAGAGACAGGGAAGGGGCAAAGAAGAGAAACCCGTGGTCTTAGTGGGCACCAGGACTCTTCTCTGACTTCTCCACTCAGGCACATTCTTTCCAAAGGAAGCCTTCATGTGCAATGCACCACAGCAGTGGGAGGCAGGACTGCTGGTTTCAGCTCAGAAAAATCCCAGTATACTGTAGATCCCTTTGAATTGCCTTGTGGGTGTGTGCTGTTGGAACTAACGGCTTAAGAGCATTCTGATTATGTCACACATTGTCCACCAAATACAAGCAAATCACTAACCTTGTGTGGTAAGACAGCAACAAAAAGAATACTGAAACTCTGATGTTCAATCTGCTGAATCGTTAGTTTACTAACATTTTAACATATTTCTATTTCAGATGAAACCTCAAAACTTCTTTCCTTGTAGTCCCTTGGGTCTAACTTAAAAGAGGAACTTTATACCACTTTCTCCTACGTTCCTGTTTTCTGCTAAACAATTCCTGAGCACTGTTAATCCTTTTCCAAGCTAAACAATAAAATCAGCCATGGCAGCAAGGCCTAGGCCTGGGATATCTCCCTCGGTTTTTCATAAAGACTCTGTGCTCAATATCATGCATCTGAATTCGGTTCCTTCTATTCTTAATCCTTCACGGTTTGAAGACCACAGGACAAATTAAATGGCACCACTGTGGCTGATGAGAAGCACTTTTTAAAAGTTTGAATATAGAAAATAATCTATTTTCCTAGTTCAATTCATGATACTATCATCGTCCATTCTTCCCTCTCTATTTATTTCCCTCTACAAAATTCTTGCTGAGACACTTTTAATCCTTTGATCCTGAAGATAGTTGTTTCTGTTAAGAGTATTTATCTTAAAACAAAACAAAACAAAATTAGAAAGGGCCCCAGGAAGTTTGGAAACCAACAAGGGAAAACAGACTCTTCTCTAAGGGTTAAAATGTTTTTTCAAATTAAAACCAAAACCCCAAACTTACATCTTTTTACCAAAATGTAAGTAAATAGAGTAGTCAAATTTGGGACAAATGTTTCTGATTGGGGCCATGCTCTCCAAACCTGCTTTCCCCGGCCCATGTTAACGCACAGCCAGCCCTCCTCTGAGGGACCCCTGATTATTGTCACACAGCCTCTAACGAGGCCTCCCAGTCTGGAAACAGACTGCACATGGGCTTTCAGAACACCCCCAGCCCATAACGCTACAGACACCGAACAAACAGTTCTAGGGCGTGTGGGTGACGAAGATCTTCTCCTTGACCAAACTTTAATCGGGCTCCTCTTTGGAGCCTCTTTTCCTTGTCCTTGGGCCAGTCTTCCGCCTGCCTGGTCCAGCTGCAGCAAGAATCCCCCCACCCCTGATATCTAGTCACCCGGGATGTTTGGTAAAGTTCCTTATCTCCACCTTTGATACCTGAGCCCTTGGCCTGCCTTCAGCAAGAATCCTGTTAGGTTGGTTTATCAAGAGTCCCTGACCCTTGATATCTCCTTGTAGTGATTTTCCACCCACTGACCATTGCCTATCGATCCCCACTTGTCTTGGTGTTCAGAGTCCTACTTTTCTACCGCGTGGGGATAATCTTGACACTGATGGCAATAGCGCCTTCCTTACCATTTTAGTAAGTGTCAGAATAATTTTTTCTTTAACATAGTGGACAATCAAAAGATGAACAGGCTGGGTGCGGTGGCTCACGCCTGTAATTTTAGCACTCTGGGAGGCCGAGGGCGGGAGGATTGCTCAAGGTCAGGAGTTTGAAACTAGCTTGAGTAAGAGCGAGACCCCATCTCTACTAAAAATAGAAAGAAATTAATTAGCCAACTAAAAATATATAGAAAAGATTAGCCGGGCATGGTGGTGCGTGCCTGTAGTCCCAGCTACTCGGGAGGCTGAGGCAGGAGGATTGCTTGAGCCCAGGAATTTGAGGTTGCTGTGAGCTAGGCTGATGCCACGACACTCTAGCTAGGGCAAGAGTGAGACTCTGTCTCAAAAAAAAAAAAAAAAAAATGAATAAAGTACAATCCTTGAACTCAAGTATTGACAGTCTGTCTAGAAACACACTTAATAAACCAACGTGAACATAAGGCAGCACAAAATGAGTGCTACCCACAGAAACAGAACAAGCAGAGTGCTATATTTCACCTTTATTCAGTGTAACCATCCTGGTTAACCAACCTAATATAACCAACCTAATATAACCAGTGTAACCAACCTAATATATGGTTGAATAAGTCCTTCTTAGCATAACCCATTTTTCAGTGCATGTAAAAGTTTTAGGATGATACAGGATAAAATGTTAAAAATAGGCCCATAGATACTCAGAGACTATGAATTTTGTCAAAAAATGCTATGCAGATTAGTAATGTGAATTGTCACCTGAAATCCCTAGGGAAATGTTAAGTTTAGGTGGCTATTAAAGAGTTGTTGGGAAAGAATTTAAATTCAGAAGAGTGATAAAAAGAAAGAAGGAGAGAAACAAAACATGTAACAGTGTCCTCAGCATTGTGGTGTGAAGGTGATCGCAAAGCTGGGTGTCAGATGTGGTGTCATCTGGGTGTCATCTGGGAACCCCAGATGTGAAGAGGAGCTGTACTGATGGGCAGGCAGCAGGATGATCATCAACGCCTGGACCCTCCTGTGGGCCCCTGGCCAGGGCGTCCCTGTGGCCAAGCTTCACTGGGACGTGGCCCCTAATCTGTGTCTTTGCCACAGCCACGAACTCCAATTCTATCTCTGCACTCGCCATTGCTTCTCCTCACTGCCACGGCATCGCCTGCTCGAAACATGCACAAGATCATGCCTCTTCCATCTTCGAAACCCATTAAGGACTCTCACCCCAGCCGGGCGTGGTGGCTCACGCCTGTAATCCTAGCACTTTGGGAGGCCGAGGCAGGAGGATTGCTCAAGGCCAGGAGTTCGAGACCAGCCTGAGCAAGAGCCAGACTGCGTCTATACTATAAATAGAAAGAAATTAATTGGCCAACTAAAAAATATATATAGAGAGAAAAAATTAACCTGGCATGGTGGCTCATGCCTGTAGTCCCAGCTACTGGGGAGGCTGAGGCAGGAGGATCGCTTGAGCCAAGAGGTTGAGATTGCTGTGAGGGAGGCTGACACCACGGCACTCTAGCCAGGGCAACAGAGTGAAACTCCATCTCAAAAAAAAAAAAAAGGATTCTCACCCCTACAATATAAATCTAAACTACCCACGATGACTTGGGCCGTGTTCTTCCAGCTTCCCCTCCCACTGTGGGTCTCTGCACCCCGTGTTCCAGCCTCCCTGGCCACTCGCCAGCTGGACCATCGACACCTGCACTTCTCTCCCTGGCTTGCAAGGTGCCACAGGCCAGCCTCTCCTCCCTCCTGTTTTCCGCCTCATCCCAGTTCCACTCATCCTTCAGGATCAAGTTTGGATGCCGAGGTCCTTGAGACAGCGTTTCATCTCTCACACCAGAATCTATCATGCCTTTTGCAGTGTTGTTTTCATAGACAACTGTTCTCCCCTGTGTGACATTCTGACATTTATTTCATTCTTAGATAGCTTTATAAAGTTAGTTATTTATGTTTGTCTCCCTGACTAGATCAGAAATGACATGAGGGCAGGAGACTGGTGAGGGTGTGTGATCAATGTACCAACTCAGCTTCTAGTAAAAACCAGGTATCTAAACATGCAACTGAATGGACCCCAAAGTGGATAGATTAAATTAGATTCTTTTTTTTTTTTTTTAGCAGCTCAACAGTCTATTTCCTAAACCAAGATGTATTTTATGGCATTCCTTGACTCAGACTCAAGGATACAACTTGGATCTATCCATCCAAGAATGTATATGAACAGTATAAACTTTCAACAATGCCTCCTGGGGGCACTGAATTCACTAATAGTCACCAATCCAGTTCTCTCTGCCTTCCTCCCTGCTCTCTAAATAAAAGTACCTCCTTCAAATTTTACCAGGGGATGGAGCAGGGGGGGAGGCGGTCCTAATTCCAGAATGCCATAAACAAGGCCTTTTTACTCTACCTGTACTTAAAAAGACAACTGGAACATCTAACAGAGCTTTAGCTCTTCTAGTCTGAAAAGTCCTTTGAAGCAGGTCTTAAACATCAGCATCACATCTCTGTCCTTTTAGACATGTCACTTGGCCCTCTCTGGAAATTCTGTAATTCTAGAGGGAAACTGTGTACAATGTTCTAGGTCTATGGCTTTCTAGAAAAGTAAGGGAACATTTTGTTTCACTTTTCAATATCCTCTACTTAATGACACCCACTGGGCTATAGCAGGACCTCCAGGCTGATGTCTTCAAGAGAGACTACAAGTCTCCTGGGTTGTACTGCATACAAGGACTTAAAAGTTAGTGTCCATAGTGCTGTAATAACAGGGACATGCCCCCATAAATCCACTAGTTAAGTGGTGTCCAGGCTGAAGCTCATCTGTATGTATGTAGATGAATGTGCATGTGTACACAGGTCTGTCTGTATTTTGTAGAACAAGAACACGCCACTGCCCTGAAATTGCTCACTGATAGTCATTCTCATCATTGGAGTCTTAGCTTCTTCACCATTTACTTTCACCCATCGATCATTATAAAAATCATGAAAGATCTTGAGGTCTGGAATGATTTCCAGGGACTCTCATCGTTTCTACACGTCCCTGGCTATGTGCCAGTTCTCTGGTTCTTGTGCCTAAGTCATCGGTTCTCATGGATGGCGAACTACTCATTAGCCCTTACCAAGGAATATTCTCTATTTATGCAATAATAACCTCAGCCAGGCTCCAAACAGAAAAGGGAGCACACAGTGTACGCACAAAGACGGGCCATGAGGTGGACAGACACAATGACCATAAGTGTCCAGGAGCACAGAGTCACTGCAGACTTAAGAGCCAAGTACTATTAAATACAAGTCCGAAAGGGCTGGGACTTTTGCCTGGTTGAGTCTAGTCCCTCTTACAGTAACGATCAAGGGCTCTGGCCAGTGAGCCAGTCAAGGCCGACAGTGGACGGTGGACAGTGGACAGGTTATTGTTGGAAATGGCCAGTTCTGAGTTCCAGCCCGATTTTTCTGTTTGCCCTTCCCTATTTACTAGGTTGCCCAATCCTGGTTTCCAGCTGGGTTTAGCATATCAGTTTGACAAATCACTGAAGATAAGCTGATGGAAATCTGTGTCTGACCTACAAAACACCCCAGTTGGTATTCTTGTACGGAAAAAACATTATGCTAAATTATTTTCTTCTCCAAACCTCAACATATTTTACTCTACTTTGTTGATCCTAAAGAGGTAGAAGGAAAGAGGTCAGACGTCATTGTCTTAGGAGAGGACATTCTACTTCTGCATCTGCACATCTGAGCAAGTACCCTCCTCGGGCCTCAGTTTCCTCATATACAAAATCAAAGCGGATTGAAGCTCAGAGAGAGAAGTTACTTCAAACAGGTCTAAGTTTATTTCTTTTCTTTTTTTTTTTTTGAGACAGAGTCTCACTCTGTTTCCCGAGCTAGAGTGCCGTGGAGTCAGCCTAGCTCACAACAACTTCAAACTCCTGGGCTCAAGCAATCCTCCTGCCTCAGCCTCCCAAGTAGCTGGGACTATAGGCATGCGCCACCATGCCCGGCTAATTATATATATATATATATTATATATATATTTTTATTTTTTTTAGTTGACCAATTAATTTCTTTCTGTTTTTAGTAGAGATGGGGTCTTGCTCTCGCTCAGGCTGGTTTTGAACTCCTGACCTTGAGCGATCCAACCACCTTGGCCTCCCAGAGTGCTAGGATTACACAGGCGTGAGCCACCGCGCCTGGCCAGGTCTAAGTTTAATGTTTTCTGATCCTCAAATAGCTTCATGCAAGACTTTTTTTCCTCACAATGCTTTTACTCCCAACAATCTGATTTAGCGTCAGTGACTCAGGGCGTAAGAAAGGAATACGACCCAGTGTGAGAGGAAGGGATGCTTCAGTTTAGAAATTGTCAATCTCTGAAGTGAGAATAAATCATGACTGTCTTATAAGGAAGATATAAAAGTCTTGGAGATGACTCGTGTCTCTGGCTCTATTCTCTCACCAAAGGGTTTTATTCAGGCATCAATATTTTCAAGAGGCTCAAGCGTTTCCGCTGTCTTTCTTGGAACATTTATGTCAAGCACACCTGACCGTTCCTAAGGAAAGTCTCTGTAACAGGCTGGTTTGGTACCAAGAAAAGCTTCTCAAACATTCACCCAACCAAGAGGCGGGAAAGTCAACACTGCAAGCCACGAGCAAACAAACTCTCCTACAGGGAAAAGAAAAACACTCATTTGGGACGTGGCCAAAGAGAAGACCACGGGCCCGGAGCTCAAGCATATACCTAATCCTCTGCATCTCAGCTGTTTTACGTGGATTGCTGTGAGTTTCTGCCGGGCACCATTTTTAAATTAAATATAATATACAACCTGCTTTGATGATTCTGTAGCACAGTGTTTTCTAAATTCAAATATTTCACTGGATAAAATGCTTCAATTCCTTTAGACAGGAGCACTCATTTTTCTGTTGTTTTTGCCAAATGGGCAGATGGAAAGGATGTATCGTGCAAGAGTCTAGGACTGGGCACTGCGGGGCAGAAATGAAGAATCGAAGCTTACTGATGCTGTTTGGCTTTCTGCGGTGCGCTCTGGCAGCCTGTGTTAGATGTGTCACAGGCTGTCTGACCACGCACGGTGCTCGGTGACGGTGGTGGATTTTGACGTGTGATGCTAAAACGCCAGGGAAGAGAGTGACAGAAACTGTTAAAAGTGAGTGGGAATGAGTGAAATGGAAGGATGAAAATAAGAAAAGAGAATGAAAGAAAAAAACAAAGAGCCCAGAGAATTTAAGAAAGAATAAAGGTATTTTGAACTACCATGAGATGGGATACAATTGTAGTGTTACATTAATCTTCTTTCAGTTATATACTGTGTCTCCCCCAACCCACCCAGACTGCCTAACTACCTTTCTTCTTACTGCTCTCTCCTCCCACTATATTTACCCTACAGGGAAGGAGTCAAGAAGAGAGTCTTGACAAAGTGTGACACCTGCCATCACTGCATATGTTTAGGTTCACAAGTGTGAAGAATCAAAAGGCTGCTACGTCCCCAGGGCATTTTGTGTAGTGATCTGTTCCCGGGTGGCAGTGATATCTCCAACAAGTCTACATGACCTGTACACAGCTTCACCTGAATAGAGGTGTCAACCACACTTCCATTGTAAAAAAAAAAAAAAAAAACAAAGAGTTCCTTGTAATAGGAGCAGTCAAATATAAAATGTAAAAGCCAATGCAAACAAAGCAAGATTTAAAGAAACCAATGGCTAGGAAGGGAGTGTATCTATCTCAATAGTCTGCCCATAACCGTTATAATTCATCATGCACCCAGATGAGGCCTTTAGCTCTTTTCTCTCACCTACTTTATCTACATGGAAGCCCAGAGGTTGACCATACTCCATAGTTAAAGTCTTTATCACTATCCAATAGAACTGGCAGGAGGAAAAAGTCCCACCCTCCCCACTCCATCCATCTCTCTCTCCTGCTGTGTTCATTCTCATTCTCTCTCTCTCTCCCCTTAATGAGGCAGCAGCAGAATAAAGGATCAGACTCCAGTAAATGCATTTGTGCACACTGGTTTCCACACTACCCTTAGTCTTAAGGTTACCACTTTACTAATGGAAATGTAGCAACTCTGCCCCTCATTCTCTCACAAAGAAATAAAATACGTCATTAAAACATTATCATTCTGAAATATGCACCCAATGGACACTCAGTAGAGGATACCTTTTAGCAAAGGCCTGAACCTAGAACTTATATTTAATTGCTTCTGAAGAGCTTCTTTTGGAAAAAGCTAATTTTCTTAAATCATAAAATATTCTAAAGGCAAACAGACATATTAATTTCTTTTCCTATATATTTTTAGTTGTCCAATTAATTTCTTTCTAATTTTTAGTAGAGATGGGGGTCTCACTCTAGCTCAGGCTGGTTTCGAACTCCTGACCTTGAGCGATCGGCCTGCCTCGGCCTCCCAGAGTGCTAGGATTACAGGCGTGAGCCCCGTGCCCGGCCGACATGTTATAGTTTTAACACAGAGATTGAAAGTGGCTTCACTATAAGGCACTGACGGCTCAGCTCTGAATGGGGAGTCAACGACCAGGCTGCTGGCATGAGCCACCCGCATCTGGTGCAAACGGGCACTGCAGCCCAGTGTCCAGAAAGAGCTCATGTAGTCCTGGAAAGGAGCTGTCTGAGGATTTCCATAATTATCTCCAGAAAAATGAAATACTGAAATTACATTTTATTCTGTAATCTTAACCTCTCTCTTTTATATAACTTGTAAAATAACATCATTGAGGACAGACATTTGGAAAGATAACAGGCTGATATACAAGTCTATGCACCCATATCTATATGGGATTATATTGTTGTAATGCTGCTGTAATACTCATGAAAATTTACAAGGGCCTGGGCTTTCTAATGAAATAAGCCTCTGGATGGGGGCCAACATTCACACAAGGAGGCTCTCTCTGCAGTAACAGTGGCTCAATAAGGTTACAATGTAATTCTGTCTTACATTCATTGCAGTATGTTTATTTCTGCCATAGAGAGACCTATTTTCTATGCAAACTTCCATTGACTTCCTGCAAGTGGATTAAAATACATTAAGCCTAATAGTCTAATAAACTTTGCAACTCAGTATATACCATCAATGGGAGAGACATGCCCACATATTTTGAGCCAAACGTCATGACGTAAAATAAGGACATCTTACTCCTGCATAAATGAGAAACCTAGTATTTTATAAAGTTTAAGGCCAGATTTTATACTTTGGTGGTAACCATAATAAAACATCTATACAATAGTATTATAATAAACAATGAACTTTCTAAGTAAGTATAAACTTCAGTTCTAACCACAGATTAGATTAGCCTTAGATCTAATGCAGTGTTTTTTAGTTTCTTCTTTTTTAGTTTCTTCTGGGTTGAATGAAATTAGAACTTACTATGTATTATTCTACAATAACGTGGTCCTAAAGTTTTAATATATGGGCGTTCTATGTAACTTATTATCTTGTTAAAGAAAAAAGTTATTCTGACACTTGTTAAAATGGTAAGGAAGACTTTATTCAGCACTATTGCAATAGAGGGAAGAGTTCAGGGCTCAACTCTAAATACAAAGAACAAGCGGGGACTTACTGCAGCCCATGAGCAGAGTGAGGGGACCAGGGGATGGAAAATTACTAAGAGGTAGCATCAAAGTTAGGGGATTCTTGCTAAACTGACCTAACAGGATTCTTGCTGAGGGCAGGCCAAGAGCCAAACACCAAGGGTGGGGAAATGAGGAACCTGATCGGATATCAAAGGCATGAGATACCAAGGATAGGAGGAGTCTCATTAAACTGATTGAGCAGGATTCTTGCCAAAAGCAGATCAGGTAAGGATAGACTTGGAGGTTGAGAAGGTGACCCAGAAGGAGTCTAATTAAAGCTTAGCCAAGGAGAGAATCTTTGTCAATTTCTATCATGCAAAAAATTCAAGCTATTAAACTTCAAATATATGCCAAGACTTTATGAAAGCCTGACATCATATGGATGATAGATTTGTGAGTTTGTAGATACATTTCAAGTTAATTCCAAGCACCATGCCTCTATTACTAATCCCTTGAGAATAATAATCTAGCCAACCTTCCCTCTCCGATCAAAGGTAATAAACTCAAAGGTCACAGTTTCTTTGAAATGAAAGCCATCTGGTTGAGGACAACAGCCTTTGTAATTGGCCAGGAAGACAGAGAATGTTATCACCTCACTTAGATTAACAGTAACAGCTCTTTGACTCTGAAAATGGAATGACATAAAATAGTCCATATTCCTCAGAAGCCAGGGAGGAAAATCAGATCAGATAAAGACCCTGTGACATGTTCTGGTTTTGAGTTCACACTAATTGTTTTTGGTAATTATGGTTTATACTTGCTGTGAGGGCTGCAAAGCATTTGAAATGACATTAAGTTTTCCACTGACCCTACCAAATTGAAACATAAACATTCACTAAACAAAACTTCCACATTTTCAAGGGGAAAAGCCCAATACAATAAAAACAGCCTTTAGTTGAAAAGTAATAAGATAACTAAAGAAAGCATGGTGTGTAACTGGAGTCTCTAATTTCTACTGTATCCCATCCATGTGGCTACGGCAACAGTAGAACCAGATATATGAGTGAAAAAAGGAATCCTTTACATTAAGGCTCTCAGATGTGGATTTTTAATTTTCCTTAGAAAATGACTAACATCAGATCAGTGTTTGCAGGGGTTTTATTTTTTTTTTTTTCCATGAAAATAAAGTCAAACTCTGCTACGGAACAGCATTTGACTTGTGTAAATAAACATCAGAAATAAGGTTATATTTCCCAGAAAGTCCTGTCAACATTTTCCTTTTCAAGAACTGACATTTATTTAGTCTTGGGGAAATGAAGAAGCATGTCAGATGATCCCTTTCTTCCTCCTATCTGAAGCTGCCATCAAACCATGAATGGACCTGCGCTGTCAAATGCAGCAACCACTGCCCACACGTGGCTACTGAGCATTTGAAAGTGGCTAGTCTGAACGGAGAGGTGCTGTTAGTGTAAACGCACGCTGGCTTTCAAAGACTTAGTACAAAAGAGTATCTCGGCCTGGTGCAGTGGCTCACGTCTGTAACCCTAGCACTCTGGGAGGCCGAGGCAGGAGGATCATTCAAGGTCAGAAGTTCAAAACCAGCCTGAGCAAGAGTGAGACCCCGTCTCTACTAAAAATAGAAAGAAATTAATTGGCCAACTAAAAATATATATAGAAAAAATTAGCCAAGCATGGTGGCTCATGCCTATAGTCCCAGCTACTCAGGAGGCTGAGGCAGAAGGATCACTTGAGCCCAGGAGTTTGAGGTTGCTGTGAGCTAGGCTGACGCCACGGCACTCTAGCTGGGCAACAGAGTGAGACTCTGACCCCCCCCCCCAAAAAAAGAGTATCTCAATAATAATTTTATTTTGATTACATTTAGAAATGGCAGTATTTTGGATATATTAGGTTAAACAGAGTACTAAAATTAATTTCACCTGCTTATTTTTACTTTTAAAATAAGGCTACTAGAAAACTTTGAATTACATATGTGGCTCGTATTACACTTCTGTTGGACAGTGCTGCATGAGACACTTCTTTGGGGGAGGCTGTTTTTCCCAGCCATCTGAACAGAACGAATATTTCACACTTCAGAAATAGCTCTACCAGCTGAATCACACAATGACCCTACATTTGGCCCATCTGCTCAGATACGGATTCAACTCTGTTACGTAAATCTTTTTAATGTATATAAAAAGGTAGTGGATTTCATTTTTCAAGACATACAGCATGAATTCAGAAGCAATACTAACTGCAGTAGTAAAAAACTCTGCCAATAAACAACAGAAACTTCATGAATACAAATCTTCAAATCCAAGAAATACATGAAAACCACTTTTGCCCTTTTCTTGTGCCCTAAGTACCTGCCATTAAATACCACTATTACAGTTATTAATTTGAGGTTATCTGGGCTTGGTGATATGAAGTATACACTATTATGTAATTTTACAACACTAAATAAAACCAAATATTCAATTACACATCTGACACTGACTATATCTGTTGCAAAGGGCAAAGTAGGAACTTCAGTGATTACTGGTAACAGTGGCCTGGGTAGTCAGAAAGCTGAATCGATACTATTTTATACCTGTATTATAAGAAAATAACTTTATTTTATTGGTCCCAAGTGCTTTGAACTGTGATTCACTTAAATGTCAGTATGTCTATCTCCCAGGGTATCAGGAATAACAACAGTAATAATTTTGAAATAAAAATGTTTCTTACAAATGAAAGACCCTATTTATAACATGAACGATTTGCAATGTTACATAGCAAGAAGGTGATCACAGCATGGAGTTTGAGTGGGTGATCCTCCTGTAAATAGTTTAGTAATTGAGAGACAGAGAGAGGGAAGGGTGGGTATTTTCAGGCAAACTGGAGATCAAAACTCCCAAATGACTTCCAAGTTCACAGCCTCTGACGCATAAAAAGAAGAAGTCATTTCCACATTTAAACATTCCTTTCTTCCTGTGGTGCTGCTGCTGCCCAGATAAACAGGCAGCAGACAGAAACCCACTGAACAAGTAGGTGGTGTGCAGGAATATCTCACACTGACCAACAGTCTGCAGAACACGCAGACAGCCCCGACTGTAGGAAAAAAACCCATCTCCATTACGTTTTGTCTCCACAAATAAAGGCTGAAATGATCTGTTTCCAGCAGGACCATCCTTCCTTGAAAGAAGAAAAAAATAAGCTCTTCTGAATTATGAATAGGAAAAAATGAAAAAGTGGTGAAAACGGATTTTTTTCAGGTTTCTTACTGCCAAAAAGAAAAAAAAAATTAGTTGAGCAGACCCCCCCACCCCGAAAAGAAAGATTTGTCTGCTACATACAACTTGTTCTTGTTTGAAACTCAAAACCAAAACAGGACTAGAAGCCTAAAAAGCAAAAATGACTGGATGATTTTTTCCAAGAACAGAAATATAAAAAAGGGGTTTCTTTTAATGTTAAAATTAAGCTGCATTTAAATGAGGAAGAAACGATAATGCTCGTCCGTGCTCGTGAAATCTAAAACACAACAGCTCAGGGTGCCACAGAACCAAGCAAAACCCGCAATATTCGTTCATGGAATGAGAATAACTGTGTTATGTCAATCCTAAAAAATAAGCAGTCATTCCCAAACAATGCAAGTCAATGAATACAATGAAAAGTCCTGCAGTTTGTGAGATCATTCAATCGGCTTACAGGAGTGACTGCCAACACTCCTGGTTGCCAATGTGCTATAAAATGGTCCCTGGCACTGTAAGGGTCAGGCCCCAAGTCCAAAATCTCTGTTAAATCACCACTGTTACAACCCACGGAGTCAGCCCTGGACACTCCCGTGCTCTGCCTGGCCCCCAACTTGAGCCTGGCCCGTGAGAGCCTCGCCCTGCCCCCGCCCCAGCTCTGGCTGCACACCCTGAAAGGTGAGCAATATCGCTCTCTGGACTCAATGAAAATCGCTTTGAAGAACAAATGTGATAAAGAATATTATAACTTTGCACAGGTGAAAATGCTTTGAGATTAGCGGTGAAAGGCATGGCGTGATTACCTCTTAGTATTGGACAGAGAGGATGGTCTGCCTAAGTGTTCCTCATTTGTTTTATAAATCAAAACAAAGCAGCATGGAAAAGAAAAAAAACCACGTGCCCATAGAACAAATATTGAGGAATAGGTGCTTTCCTCATTCGGCTACCATTACCGGGATTTTCAAAAGGCAGATGAGGCCACACAAATGACTGGGCAAACACCCAACTCTCCGGTGGCTTAGCCAAAAGTCTTTAAGTAGATACTTGGGCACACAGAAATTCTAATTGCTCAGCTATTCCATGGCCTATCAAAACTCTTTGTACCACTACACATCTGCTGCTGCTTCCATCTGACATCTGTTTAAATCTCCACTTCTCGGGGCTTTTACAAACACATCTTAGTTCCATGAGGGAACGAACTCCATGGAACAAATACAGCCGGCAATGAGCTGACTCATCTGGACTGATCACGCAGGCTCTCTTCTCTTCACACTGTCCTTGTGGATGTACAGGGGACACGGAATTGCGCCTTCGTCTTTTTTCTCTATGATGCCATACGTGAAAAATTAAAGCACAAAGACCAGTGACTAAATGTCTATGATTAAAGTGTTAATGGCAGCTCTAAGTAAGCCTAACGAATTTTGCAAGGAATAACTAAGCAGATATTAAGAGGTTAAGACACTAAAGCCACTTTTCCAGACTAATGCCATGTACGCATGGTTAAACTGATAATAAACACAGCATGTTTCTCTAAGCAAATAATTAAAGTAAACCGAAGGATAAAGTACACACCAATGTGTGTTTTTCCATGCACATGTGTATTAGGTTTTCTTCAACCACCCAGCTCATGACAAATTAATGGGTGTTGCATCAGGTGTAGTGAACCCCCTGTACTAGATTAAGTCTCTTCTGCTATATAGCTGCGTTTGGTCCCCCTAAAAAGAAAACAGACAACTAAGTTCTCTCTCTACCAAATTTTACCAGGTTAGGGACAATGAAAAAGACCAATCAGCAGTTTTTTTTAATCCTGTTTATGATTCTTCATCAACTCATATTTGCTCATTTGAATTAATGACATCTCTGTAATTTAGTTTCTTCATCTAATAAATAGGGATAAGTCTGGTACCTACCTTATAAGGGCTGTGGTGAGAATTAAATTAATTTCATCTTATTAAATAAGATCAAATAAGTAAATGACTTAGTATTTGGTACACAGTAAATGCTCCATAAACATTAGCATTCATTATTTTATTCGGAAATGATAATGTAGAATTTTTGCAGGAATATTAGAATTTGAATGTTGCATGTCAAATAAGGGAGTAAATTTTCATATTGATTCTTAAACTCAAAAAATGTTTATGATTCATACTGAAATCATAAACTGAAGTCAAAATCAATTTGTCATCCGCATTCTGACCAATACCCATGTCCTTCTTGGCTTTGTGGGCCCACAGCTAAACTACATTTCCCACTTTCCTCTGCAGTTAGGTGGACCCATGTGACCATTTCTGGCCAATGGAAAATGGGAGACATAATGAATGTGTAATGACGTCAATAGAATGTAGGAGGAGTAATCAAGTAGTGGAGCCAACGAAATGTGGGAGAAGAGAGAATGTAAGAGGCTGCTGCCTAGACACTAAAAATCAGTGAATAATCCAGAGGCCCTAGAACAGGCGTCCTCAAACTACGGCCTGAGGGCCACATGCGGGACGCCAAGCACGTTTATCCGGCCCTCCAGGTGTTTTTGCCACTGCTGCCTGTCCTGCTTATTAGCAGCCGACTTGTCCCAGGCCCACAGTGTGCACTCTCCAACAGTCTGAGGGACAGTGAACTGGCCCCGTGTTTAAAAAGTTTGTGGATGCCTGCCCTAGAAGATGGCCGAACTCTTATCTACAAAAAAACCTAGATTCCTGGCTGTCCACATGGAGCAGAGTAACCTCACTGACCTGGGCTAAGTGGCTGAGACGTCAACATTGTGTGCTCTGCCAGTTAGCACACTCTAATCCACGGTTTTCCTTCCTTCAGGTATGACTCTAACATATTTTAGTAATAACAGCTAAGAATTTTACCATGTGCCAAACATTGCTCTAAGTATTAATACTTCAAGTATATCTTAGCTCTTTTAATTCTCTCCACAACCCTAGGAGCCTCTCTTTCACAGATAAGGAAGGCGACACACAAAGAGTTTAGGCGATTTGTCTAGTCTAAGGCGCACAGCCAAGGGAAGTGGATGAACTGGGGCTGGGTACCAATTGCAGTCTGGCCCTAGAGTCCCACTGGTCTAGGCTGACTTTTAAGGATGTGCACACATATTTAACACGCACCTTTAGGATTATTTGAGTGTTAAGTAGGATCAGTCCAGGCATAGTTGAGAAGGCTGGTTGTCAAGGGATTCCCAAAGCTCCTTTTCAAGGTGACTGTGTTGCACAATGGATAGCGCATCAGATTTCTTCCAAAGCTCCTTTTCGTAGTGCCTCTCACTGGCTCTACTAACCAGGTATCTTATCAGGTAGCAGGTAATCGGGTATCTCATCATTTCCCTTGGCTTGCTGGGGCTCCCAACTTAAAGGATCCTCTCCGGGCAGTATTAAAGTCTCCCGACCTTTGTTATATCTCTCTTTATATCAAAACCGCTCCATCCTAAGACCTATTTTTCTTTGGATCCTGCTGACAGCTGATAACGCAGCCATTTTATACATGATATTAAAGTTCTCTTTCTCAGATTATCCTTCGTTTCAACGGAAGCCTTCAGGGGACAATGCCATAAGCTGAAATGGTTACATGATTGCCAACATTCCCGAGACCCCCAGGTAGGTGTAGGAGCCATATCTGTTTGGATACAGGAGTATTTGGCACACCTCTGATCACACACACCTATCCTAGCACAGGGTAAATGACATTAATTACAGACAAACTAAAACACATTGCCTTGTTTCTAGACTGTTGCTGCAACACCCTACTGCATGCTGTTTGGAAAAAGGAACCATGGTCATCTCCTGACACAATGAGATGTAAAACAGGTCAGCTTGGGCACCACCCAAGGATATCTTCCAACATTAAAAACAAGCTCCTTTCTTTACCATAATGCAGTTCTTTGGGCCCATACCATGGAATCAGATCATCAGCAATTTGTCTTCTAGTGAGAATCTCAGTACATGGAAAATTTACTTGTGAAATCTTTCACGGCCTAGACTCTAGACATGCTACTGGAAAATATTAGCTTATTAAAATAAGGCACATCCCCTCGCACTTTGTCCAAATGAGAGGTAAAACAATAAGTTAGAAATGATTTTGCTCAAGTCAAATACTTATCATTAAGGTTTGAATCACTTAAGGGAATTCTTTATACGGTAATTATTCAGAAGAAGCAATTTCAAAGCATGGACCTTTACTAATTTTACTTAACTGATGACTCTTACTGTTCATTATAATGAAGGGAACAACAGAATCCAGACAGATTCATTTAGTCCAGGGTAAGCGCTCCACTTGTTTTCTCTCTCAGACATTCACTACCAACCCATTAAATATCTTTCACTATCATCTCTTTACCATCACTTACGGAGGAGGAGGCAGGCTGTGAGGCCGAGTGACTTGCCTAAGGTCACACTGTTAGCAAGTGGCAAAGCCAGGACTTGAACTCAGGTTAATTCATTTTTGACCACTGCTACACCATGTTAAACCAGAAACACTTATTTTTATATACAGATGACCCTAGGTCATCTAGGTCCCTCTGTTCTCCTTCAATCTTGATGGTCAGCTTTTAATCCAATTAAGCAATCAAAAGCTGAATATGATATACAGTTGAGATTCAGCTTCTACTAGAAAATGTCAAAATTCTACAAATAATACAGGTTCTGAGATATGGAAGAGAAAAGTGTCAAATCCCTACTTTATAAATAAACTACCAAATGCTTAGGAAGAATGTATTCGGGCAAGTTGCCTATTCTTGTGCAGCAAATCAATAGCAATGCCTGACATACAATCTAGAATCCACTTCGGCCAGGTTAGTGCTGCACAACCATCGCACATCTGTCATGTGTATGTGTGTGTTGAGAATCAGTCTTTGCAAAACCTCCTAACAAAATCACATTGAATAAAAAGAAGGCCAGGTGTGGTGGCTCATGCTTGTAATCATAGCAGTTTGGGAGGCTGGGGTGGAAGGGGTGTGAGGCCAGGAGTTCGAGACCAACCTAAGCAACACAGCGAATTTTCCAGGTGTGGTGGCATGCTCCTATAGTCCCAGCTACTTGGGAAGCAGAGGCAGGAGGACTGCTTGAGCCCAGGGTTGGAGGTTGCAGTGAGCTATGATCACTGCACTCTAGCCCAGGCAACAAAGCAAGACTCTGTCTCAAAAAAATAAAAATAAATAAATATTAAAAATTAAATAAAAAGTTGTTGCACGTTTCCTGTGTTTCATTTAGGCAGATATCTGAGACAAATATAAGCTGTCCTCTCCATCCTCAAGATAAATAAAAGATGTAATATAAGTTCTACATTTTCATAAAAATTTATAACATAACTGAATAATAATTTTAGCCAGGAAAAAACATCAACCTAGCCTCTAAAATGATTGTTCTTAATATTAGCAAGTTAGCCATTTCATATAAATCCAGGTAATTATCAATATTTGACTTCTGATCCTGGTTTTGCAACTTCTGGATTGACAGGGAGAGTTCACTTATCCTTTATCTGTAAGATAGACGGAAGGATGAATTCACATTAGGAAAGTCCAGTGTTTTAAGCGGGAAGGCAGCTCATTAAATAATACACTAAAATCACTATGACAGATTGAATGCATACCTAAGGATAACCACTAAGTATGTTTTTTTAAATGGGGGTAGTAAACAAAATTATGACATAGAAGTCTTCCTGGGTGAGGCTGCCCTTCAAAATGATCCTCTTTTATTCCCGGGCTCACTGAGCAACTGTGCTTTCCTAACACAGTGCCGCCTCGGACTGAGAATATACCGCATGTAGCTTCCCCCTGCCCCATGATGGCCCTCCCTTCTGCCTGCTCACACCCACCCACATGGGCCGGAATAACCGAAGGAGGGAACAACATGAATAGGAAGTAAGGAAAGCACACCCCGGTGCTGCGGAAGTCCAAACCAAACACGCCCGTGGGCTGCCAGGGGAAGGAAGTGGCTGGAAAGTTATTCCCTGATGGCTTGGGATATTTACATATTGTAGGGCTGGGAGAGTGTGTGCATGTGTGCGTGTGTGTGTGTGTGTGCATGCATGTGCACGTGCAGCTTGAGGGGCAAAAAGCAACATCACTAACTTAGAAGAATGATTTGGTCATAACTGAAAGAGAGTAACAACAACAGAGCCAACTGAGGCAGCAAGGAGCTGTTTAAGAGCTCAAGGTTGGAGGCTTAGTTCCCCACACTGCCTCTCTTGCGACCAGTTTCACAAGCACTGCCTAGAAAGGAATCTGGCTGGCCCTTCTGGTCAAGCACTGAATTTGATTCACCCCTTCACCCCCAATCCCTAGCCCGGTGCCTGGCATTCGGAATGCACCGGTTGGCCTGGTTTGCCTGGGACTTGCCTGGCTCTGGCACTGAAACTCCCAGCCCGGGAAACCCCCCAACTGGGTCACTTGGCCACTCTACAGGGCACCCTATGTTGGACTCCTTTCCTTGGTACACCTTCATGGAGAGGTGGTTAAATTGTTATTTTTATTTTCTTCTTAAGGACCTACTTATAGATGAAGTGACTGTCTTCTGATAAACAGAATATAATCCAAAGGAAAACCATAACTCTGAATATTCCAAATGCTGAACCACTCACAGGGTGATAAACCAAACGCATTTAAAGCTGTGTTTAAAGTCATATAAGAAAACTTCTCATTTTTTTTTAACATTAAGATGTACTATTTAATAGTACTATTGATGGTACATTTAAAAAGCAATATTCTTTCAATTCAAATTTGCACAAAGTTTTGCAATTCTTGGTTCCAGAGAACTCCTCCCATAGAGTGGTGAGCTCTGGAAGCCACCAAGCTGAGGACTGAGCATTCCATGCAGAACTGTGCCCCTGGGCAGAGAGGAGGCAGGTGCACACAAGACCCACGGCTCCTCTCCAGTCTCCACTCTCCTTCATGAGATGCCAACTTCCCACGCTCGGCTGCCTCATGCGCCGGCTCAAGGGAGAGGCGAATGTGCAGTGCTAAGTCAAAGACAGACTCCAGCAGAGGGGGCAGGGCAAGGCGGGGGACTCCAGGTAGGCCTGCATCACCTTCCTCATCCTGGCCCCTCCGCTATTCAGCCCATGCTGCAGCGAAATGCCAGGGCCACTTTATCGGGCACTCCACTGACCCTAGAAGAGTCCCCGGTGA